>VZTY01029593.1:364569-379859 GCA_013400935.1 Turnix velox
GCAGGACCTTGCACTTGGCCTTGTTGAACTTCATGAGGTTGGCTTGGGCCCACCTCTCAAGCCTGTCAAGGTCCCTCTTGATGGCATCCCTTCCTTCAGGTGTATCAACTGCACCACACAGCTTGGTGTCATCTGCAAACTTGGTGAGGGTGCACCCTCCTTCTTTGCCTCAACTTCTGGCAACTCAAAGCCCTTCCTTGCTTGTAGAAGCCCAGTTCCAAACCCACCCCCCTTCAAATCTAGTTTAAAGCCCTCCTAATGAGCTCTGCTAAGAGCAAGACCACTCACAGCAATCTCCACGGAGACAATGAAACAACTTTACATGCAAATTCACACAGGGAAATGGCATTTTGCACTATTAAATAGGACTGTCTTCTGTGTAATTCAGGCACTCAATCCCATTAAACCAAACCCTAAAACTAGGGTTTGGTTAATCCTAATTAAACACAAAACCAAACCCTAAACTAGGCAAACAGTCCTTCAGTTTCTCAGGGCTGTGGCAACTGAGAGTCTGTATGGCACCTCTTTTGCCAAGCCTGGAATGTAAAACCCCACATTTTTATGACATACGTTCTCCTTCTGTAATATATGGTTCAACACAAAAAAGACCTGAAGGAACATCTCATATATCTCTGATTTATAAGATAACTCCTATGCTATAGTGTTCAGCCAAGTTGCCTTTAAAGTATTCACTGCATTTTTCCAGAATTACAGTTTGAGCCTTTCCTGAACTTTGGGATGTAGCCTAAATCTCATTTTATTGCTGTGTGCTCTAAAGATCACTGGATATGCATTTGGACTTTGATTTGCTTGGACTTTTCTACCAAGAGAGAAAAGGATCAATTCATTAAAATGCAGAGAAGCTGCACAAAATACCAAGTAAATTTCTAACACCCTAACCATCCCTTCCATATTTGTTTCCTACTACCTACATATGCAAACAATTAATTTGTTGTCTTCATTTGAAAGAGTCAGAAAAAGACAAACTGCCCCTTTCATAAATATTTTAAAATAGTTGTTTAGCAAAAGGTTAACACACAAAAACACTTATCAAAAGTAGGCTGTAGACATCCACGCTTTCCTCCCAGAATTATAAGCAACAAACTACAAATTTAATGAAGATAGAAGCTGAATGAAGTGATATGCTTGTCTAGTACACATCATGTTTGTCCTAATTGCTATTTCAGATCTTGCTTAGATGCAGTGTTTAGAGCTAGGCATCCAGGTTTCTGCTTCACTTGCCCAAGGCATTTGTAGGAAACGCAGACTGCGTCTTTGCATTGTCGCAGCTTCTCTGTCCACTTTTGCTTGTCTGCAAAAGAAAAACTTCACTAATTCTTTTGTTTTCTTCCTCAGCTTAGAGCCTGAGCTAAACAACTTCTCCTTTCATAGAAAGTAAGAGCCTCTGTGCTCTCTACAGGTTATGGTAGTGACTACATGTTAACAAAGCCATTGGAAGGTTCATAAGGTTAAGGTTAAATTTCAAAGTGATGAGTTGTAGGTAACCATTTTACACCCTGTCCTCCTGAACTCAGGTGGACAACAAGGCTTTGCCTTTGCTGAATCAGCACTCTTAACTTCCTTTTAGTGAAGCAGATTAAGAGACAGAGTTCACATTCATACTAGAAAGCAGACACAGCAGTTCGAGGGAATTTCCTTTCCCTAACCAGTTAGGATAGTTCTTGGATCATAGAAAACAAACCTTGTAAGAAAAGGAGAAGAAATTGAGTGCAGACCAGGTTCATTTTGTTTAGCACACTCCTTTTGTGTCTTTAAAAAATAAGTGTACATGGAATGTTTAGATGAAACTGTGCATGGAATTGTTTAATCTAGTTTTAGCTGCAGGCTCAAGCAAATTACTCAGCATAACATGACCAGAGTCATTATTAAGGTTCTTTATTCAGTTCCTATTCTTGCAATATGTCTCCAAAAAATAAATAGTATTCCAAACACACAAAGTGTAGCCTAATTTTCATAACAATTTTTAGTTTTATTTCCAAATTCTCTTATCTCATCACTGACAAACCAGGCTCCCCGATCTAGCTTGAGACTGTAGTGCCATAACTCATTCACTTAGCTAGCAGATTGTCCTTCACTCACACAAAATGGCCATATATTTAAATAATTATTTATTAGACTCCATCCTGCAGGCTTGTGCTTACTGAACAGGTTTTCCTTTCCTTTTCTGTTCTTTAAGGGGAGGGGGAAGAAAAAAAAATCTCAGTACTTTAAGGCAAAAATCTCACATATGATCCCCAACATATTTTTGTAACCTTCTGCACTGAGCCTCCCTTCTCAAGAGACCCTTCTGTGTGGTGAGAACAGCTTCTAAATCCACTTACCAAAGACACATTTCCTCTGATCAACATCACATCTAGCCTCTACACTAACTTCCATCTACATCTCCAGCTCACTTCTACCTTTCAGATCTGGTCCAAGCATGGCAGATCCCACCATAAGTTGGCCAAGGCAGAGACAGGGCACTTCCACTGAAACTGCTGATGGAGCCCTGGGCAATCCCTACTATGTTGTCTGTTCTCTAAGAGTCAGCAGAGGGGAGAGGGGTCCACAGTATCCTTTTATTCTAGTATCAATGCTTCTCTGCCAGTACTACAATACAACCAGGCTTCCAAGAGCAGAGAAAAACATCTGTGACAACTTTCCACTGCATATCACCATGACGTTTAGGCACAATATACAATGCATGAAGCCTTTATACTGGTTAAGAGGTTATTGCCAAGATATTACTAGCTCTGCTACAGTCAGCTGTGTCCTACAGGATCCCAGTAACAATACGGACCTCCTCTTCAATAAAGCTTTGAAATATAACAATATAAAATGTTTGCAGTTGTTTGTAATGAAGCCTCTGCACCATCAATCCATGTGTAATGTGAACTAGAGCCTTCTGCAGCCCAGTAACCAGAGGGCATCTGCTGACACCATTCTGTAAAGTGCACAACTCCAGCACTTTTAATGACAAGAATGCATCCTCTCCAGGGGCGGGCTGTTAAGCTTTAAGTGACCCTACCCAGCTTTGTAAAACCACACCTGGCCTCATCCCACTTGGCAACAACACTTCAAAAGGGATACTGGGAGAGGTAGTATCCTGGCCTTGAGTTACTCTGGTGATAGTTAGGTGAAGTTAAGGTACGTTACTAAATATCCTAAGAAAAAAGACAAAAAACTCCACTGATTATTAAGCTGAAAGATTTCATATCAAACATTAAAGGTTTTCAAACAAATGGAAAGGACAGGACATACCACAAAAACACTCAGGCAACCAAAATCTTGCCTGCATCTGTCATAAATGCACCTCCATTCAGTGAAACCTGAATGGGAAGCAGGCCCCCAACTACCAACAATTAATTTAAAGAATCTTCTGCAACACCTGCCTCAGGAACATCTGGCTCCTGTCATCAAGTGCCAATTCCGGGCTGGCTATAATCTTGCCAATTAGAAGTCATGCACCGAAAAATTAAATTTCATTAGTGGAATGGAATCTATGAGCTCAAGCTGGCAAATCTACATTATTTAATAAATCAGCACAAGCCTACAAGCATTCCACATCTAGAAGACTAAACCCATTTTCATACAAAATAACCCTCCCCCTTCATCATCTTAGCCACATTTGCATTAATTACTGATCCAGCTGTACCACTGTCACACCTGCTCATCTCTGTTCTTCTGACTGGCACAGGTCAATCTGATTTGTGCTCCTACCATCACAAAATTCATCCTTTTCTAGCCACGTGAGTCTACCTACTCAAACCGATTTTCATTGAACACAAAAGCTAAACTGGCCTGCCAGAAATCAATTCTCTCAGAGCCAAATGGCCAAGCCGCACGTGACCAATCCACTTCAAAAGTAGGAGACAGAAAGGAAGCCTAAAACTTAGTAGAAAACTGAGTTCTTTGTATTGCTATGTGCATCCTTTTACATCATATATCTAATATTCTCTCTTCTGCATCTGTTCTCATCCGCACTCATACTTGGGGTATTCCCATATGTTCCAGGGGACTGCATCCTCTCCTAGTCACAATGAAATGAGATACTGACAGGCTTGAAAGCATTGTCTCAGCACAAAGATCCCAATTTAGTGCTATGGTGATATTTCACTTCCAGAAATAATAACTCCATCAGATTTAATAGTGCCAGGGTTATATTATTCCTCAATGACAAAAACTTCACTCGAACCTAATGTATTTCAAAGAGTCTGTCAAAATGTCTCAAGAGCTGAAAAATCTCCAAGTGTATGGATTTGGGTTTTCAAAAGTGAATTTCAGGGGCTTCTACTTCAACAGTAAGAAGTGGAAAAGGGCTTGGTTTCTGACAAGGTGATTCAGCACTCTGAAAATTGAGAGCCCTGTTGACTTTGGTCTCAAAGTGCATCCAAAGCTACCAGTCACTGGTGGACAAAGCCTCAAACACTGCCTAATACCTAGCTGATTTTACTGTGATGTACTTTTGTCTACCACACTTAAAAGGCATCCCCTGGCATACATAAAACTTTTAAGCTTACATTCAAAAAACTGCACATGAAAACACAGAAATCTTCTGCAAAGCAGCCAAAAACATGATTAAGCAATATGAACATGTATCAGCTAAAATAGGACTGACAGCCACCATTCTCATTTCTGACAAAAAAAAGACCAACATCTACATTTTTTGTAGAAGTAGATTGCACTGTTGCTCAACTTTTTGGTTTTTTCCCTTTCTCTGCAGTACACAATAATGTCATTGAGCACACCCTTGATTTAACCTTAGAAATTCAAGGCTTAATGTATGACAGATCAAAGAGGTTTTAATAAAAACCCACATCTGCAAGAAATGCAAGTAGGCTGCTCATCACCATTAAAGGTGCCTCAGTAAATATTCTTCTCCATATTGAAAATATGATCAGCTTTTTATTTGATTACCAAAATAAGACTAGATACATACTTTCTTAAGACCACAACCTTCAAAACACAATCAATCCATTCTGAGTGAATGGCACTCCTGAGATTTCTAATAGGGCTGCAATAAAAGCCTGTGGCACTTGAGAAACACAGGTGGTAAAGGGGGAAAAGCTACAGCCTTACCTCCTGGGAACCCTCAAATTGTAGCTCACAGCCGCTCTTAAAAGTCTAAGTAATAAAACAGAAATAACAGATGTCCTACTACTGTATGACTCTCTTAATTTCTCAGAGTGGAGTGTGAGGAGTGGAGAGATGAACACTTCCCCACTCAAACCTCAGATAAGTCTTTCCATTGCTGTAAAAGGGATGCTGCCACAAGTGGTCCTGCAACAGGGCTTGTCTGGATGAAAATACTGCAAGATTCAAGATACTGGAACAACTACTTCATTGAAACATTCTATATGGAGGGTTTCAGTTCATAGTAAGGAGGGCAACTACTTAAAAACAGGATGAAGTTGTCTGTGAGATATATGCATGTGACAAACAAATCTCACTTTGCTCTGCATTGAGACCTGGGTACAATCACTAAGAACCATCATCACTGTAGCTTAAATGAACAAATTTCTCATGATTCATACACAGCTGTTATTTGAGGGAGAAGAGTTGGACAAGTTTTGAAGTGCACACCTGTTTTCTCCCCCCAAATCTTCCCCCTCCTGCCTGAAGTCCAATGGGAAACCACACTGTCTAGAAGCAGAAATCTTTGTGCATGCTTGTACATTTTAAACTATCCTGGAAGCAATGTGAGCAGATGGGCTCCCACTAATGAGATGATTTATAGAAGCCTACCCTTCAAAACCAATGTTTGCTAGAAGGAAATAAGCTAGGCCTGCCATACACACTAATTTTTTCCCAGTAAGGGAGGAGTACCAGGAGGAGGGGTTTTTTTTGTTTTTTTAAGAGGATTAGCTATATCAGATGTGATAAGTCATAGGGTTTTCTGTGATAAGATCAGGATGCAAGTGTTTTTACATATAGTAGGAATAAGAGTGTCCTTACTAACAATGGACACATGGACATTGCTGAAACTGCAGACAAGATTTTGGGATATGTACTAGGATGTTTTATTGATAAGGGCAAGAGTATCTCTACATATGGTGGAAATAAGACTGGTCTTTGCAGAACAAAGGAAACTAACACTAGTACTGATGGAAACCAAGAAGTTAATCCACAGATGTTACTGACACTGCTGAGGTATGGGATGTATGTTAGGATGATTGGGATGTATGTCATAGATGGAAACAGATGTTGCTGAAATAGTTGACATGATTTTGGGATGTGTTAGGATTTGATGCATTCTAGGTGAACTCAGGAATAAAGTCGGAGTACCCTGGAGTCAGCCAATGGGGAAATGGAATTGCACCTGGGAGAATCAGGATGAAAAGGGCATGTTCTTCAGCAATTTCAGAGACGCCCACCTGAGGAACATATCAGTGCACTCTTCCTTTATCTGAATAAAGTTAACTCTTTTCAGGGCTCCTCTGGCTCTCCATTGTGAATGCAGCCACCTCAGGGAGAAGGAACACCTGAAACTGTCAGTGAGATGCAGTTTTGGCCTCCTCTTCTGCCTGCTGATGCATTTTAGGGCTCCTAATAGGTAAATAATCATTGATTACTAGAGAGTTGCAGGATTGGAAAGCTCAGAAAGGAGCTGAGATCACAGCTCAGCTCAGTACAAAGACAAGTCTTCAAAAATTTATTTGGCAATATAATTCTCAGGTAGCATCTGTGTTTTAAACCTCAATGCTCACATTATCTTTGCTTAATCATTAGTTCAGCTGGAAGAAAAACTGATGAATTACCCAGTTTTTAACCCATCTGCTAATGTGTGAAGCTGGTAGTGGAAGAATACACAGGACAGCAAATCTTTACACAACTGGTCACTGCCTATAAGTTGTGGAAGCTAGTAGAGTTAAGGGACAAACTTTCAATTTAGCTATGAAATTTGACAATATTATGGAAACATTTATAAAAAGCTGTCTCTGGTGAGACAAAAGGACAAGAGAGCCTGGACACAAAAGGGGTAAGAACAGATTCTGACTCTGCATCATGTTACACCCTGGTACAACCAGCACCAGGGTATATAAAAATATCATACCAAATGTAAAGGCTTCCCAGTCTAGTGAGAATGAGCCAGAGTAGTAATGTTTTTCTGCCTTCTCACGAGGGACAAGATGCATTTTATTTTTGCCTGGGTTTTGCTTAACCATTTTGGTACATGTAAAGACATGTACACTAAAACTCAATTCCTTATGCAAATTGTATGACACCACATCTCTTTTGTGAACAGATAAACATGGAGTTTTAGGAATCCTGGGGGAGTTCAGTAAAACTTCTCAAAAGGACATTACAACTAGTGGCTGAGTAAATCAGCTACTATGCAATGGGACATTTTTGAATGCTTAGATGTGCTGTGTGTATCCTCCTGCTGAGAGAGACATCAGACTCTTCCTACTGCTTTTACAATTGCATCTATGTCAGTGCTCCAGCAAGGCATTTGGGGAATACTGCCTCCTGCCATACTAAGTGAAGTCCAATCCTGGATAAAAACACCGTGACTGTCAACATATGTGAAGATTTGCTTTCCATTAATACTTGTACAGCAATATTGGATTTTGCAGAGGTTCATTTAATGAGAAAACAAAAGGAACCCACACATTGCAGAGGAAGCTTTAAACTGGAGTGGATAATAGAAGAAAATAACTGTGGCAGCTTTACCAGAGCAACCACAGAAACGTTTAAAGATTCAAAATTTAACAGCGACAAAGAAAAACATTATTTTTTTTTAAATTTCAAAATGCATAGGTATCTGAAAATATATCTAATCACTTTGAGCTGTCACTGCCCACTCTTGGAAACTGGGGGTGGAAAAGAGGAGGAAAGAAACTGCTGATGATGGAAATGCTTGGTTATTTGCTCACTGTCAGGGAGCAGGAGCATATATAGGTCCTTCAGCATGCCAAGATGATGTGTAAGTTTGTCTGTCTGAGGGTCAGCTCAGCTTTTTCAAAGCTAAGCAATGCAACATGCTGCTGCTGCTACTGCAGCTGACTGCTAACCTTAGAAGATATCAAATCAACGAGAATTTAAATCCTAACCGCTCATTAAGGTCCCTGAAAATTTCAGCCTAACACATCCTTCATTCCCTAGTGCCTCATCTATCTAATCCAGAAGTTCCAACAAATGGAACTTTCTCATGTCACACCACACTTGGTGTTACCTTGAAACTCCATCTGTTGAGATCAAAAGAATCACACTTTTACCATTTCCTGCTAAGCTCATTCTGATGGATATAGAGAAATCCATCTCAATAAAAAAAAAGCCAACAACAAATGAGAGAGTCAAGTAAGAGAGATCTTATAATTTTTAGGTTAGCTTTGGAATGTCCATCCACAACTTAAAAATGGAAAGACACCACCTCTTCCCCTTCCCTCAGTCACCTGGTAAAGAGAACACTTTATACAGACAAACATTTTTTAAGATGCAGAGATTTGAATAGCTCTGTCCTCAACTTGAGCAAACAAAACAGACCTTAAAAGTAAAAATGCTTTCAAAAATCCAACTATGACTTCATAGAAAAAAGCAAAACAAAAAGATCACGAAAACTCAAAACCAGCAACCAAACCAAACTCCTAAAAGGCCTAACAAAGTATGTCTCATCTACAACATTTCAGTCACATTCCTGAATGCCTCTATCAGTTCCAAGTCTTTGGTGCTTAACCATATGGGAGAAAAGTTAAATACTGAATACAGTCAAATTTCATCTCCATACCAGACAGTGGCTTTCTACAATTACCCTTAAAGGCCACTTGACTTGATAATATATTTGGTGTGACATAAAATTTACCTTATGTTTTTCAATTACTTATTAATATGCAAAAATTAGGAAACAGATTGAAAATGCAACTCAGATGTTCTTTAACCACGATGTACTATTTAAAGACAGCATGGGGTGGGAGAGAATCAAATGGAACCTCATCATTCCACAAATACAGAATAGACAGAGAATACAACAGGTTGAGTTCCAGACCAGCTACACTGCAAGTCCTGTAGAAGTCCTATGTGTTGACAAAACACAACATGTAATTTTCAAAACATAAGGAAATAATTATTAGAATTGCCTTTCATCATACAGAAGGATAATGAAATGGAAAGAGGGGCAGGGGATGGGACTAGACAATCTCTTGACGTCCCTTCCAATCCCTAAATTCTATGATTATGTGATCCTGCTTTAGAATTTTACAATTCAAATACCAACTACAATTGGTGCTGAGAGGCTGTGAGCCCAAAGAGCAACCAAATGGCCAAAAGACTTTCTATCCACCAGTAAACTTACTGTAGAAAGCCTCAAAAAGTCACTGTCACACCAACAAGCTCTTTCACACTTGTATTGTTTTTTTGTTTTGATAATATACTTCAGATGAACAGAGTCCATCACTTTTCCTTAGTTTCTCATCAGTCACTTCATACATGCCTACAGCTAACGTTATTGCACTCTATTTTTTAAAGTGCCTGTCATCAAGTGGGTCTTTGATAGAGCTGATGGATGTTTTAAGTTCTCTCTTAGAGGCTTGACAGAATAATTAGACCAATGCTCTGTAGTGGTAATTAGGGAAGAAAACTGATCCATCAGCCAGTTGGGGGATTATTATCAAGTAAATTAGCAAGCTGTGCACATACAAAACACAAAAGCCTGCAAAAAAGCAGATAGCTTGATCCTGAAAGAGTGGGAACATAGAACTGCTGGAGGCCAGAGGTCTGTTAATACATAGCATTTGAAACTGTAAGAATAAAGTCAAACTTCATCAACAAAGACAACTTAAGGGAAAAAGACAAGAAATATGTCTAACTTAAGCCATGCTCTTTCCCTTTAAAAAAAAAAAAAAAAGATACAGAACAGCATCACAGCTCACCAAGATATGGAAAACTGAATGAATCCAGCTGTTGTTTAGAAACCAATTATAACAGGGAAGTGGTTAAACAGATAACAAAAGGAATGAGAAAACTTATTAGGATACAACAGGAGGTTGCATTCTCCAGCAAGAAAAAAGCCTTAAGTGACAAGCTGTTGGAGTAGTAGAACCTATCATGCCCCTCCAATGACTTACCACCAGGCTCACAACTAGTCTGTACAAAGAGCATGGCTCCATTTGGCCAAAAATTGGTGGAGAGGAATTACAGGAGACTTTGCTGTTCCTGTTAGGTATCCTGAGAGCACATATTGACCTCCTGACACACCAAGCAATAAAAAACATGAGAAGAATTGCATGCCCCAAAGAACTAGGAATGGCTTCTATCAAGACCCTCATGAAATAACTAAATGGAAAGTCCAGCTATAACAGCTAAAAACTGGGCCAAATGTGTCAATGCTCATGTCCTCAATGTCCTACAGGAGGGCTGTGAGATCCTAATGATAAGTTTTCTAGAGAGTCACAATTTCACCTCCTAATTCTATGCCTGAAGACAACATTATGTTTACTTTACAGTTGTTTTAACATCTTAATCCAATTCTCTGCGCTGTTTTGGATTTCACTCCCAAAATCAAGAAACTCCCTCCCTCTTCCTAAGACAAGGGGCAATGGGTGCAAGCTGGAACTCAGGAGGTTCCACATATATATGAGAAAAAACTTTGTCAAGGTGAGAGAAGAGTGGCAGAGGATACTCAGAGAAGGCGTGGGGTCTGCATCTCTGGAGACATTCAAATCCCACCTGGATGCCTTCCTCTGGGACCTGATATGGATGTTCCAGCTCTGGTAGGGGGATGGGACTTGATGATCTCTTAAGGTTCCTTCCTATCCTTCTTGAAGGTATTAAACCTTTATATTTTAAAACTGGACTGAAGTTACTTTTCAATTCATAAGGCAACCATGGCAAAACTAGCACAAGTAGACCAGAAATACCACAAAACATGAAATTAATTTCCCTGTCACGTATGAAAGAATCTGCCACAAAAATGCATTCTCATGCAAAGTTTTGACTAATCCAGGAATAGAGAATGCCACACGTGGTGTAAAGTAAAGCTGAAAGGGCAGTTTCCAGAGTAGCTACACTCACTTTTTGAATTCTTTTTCATAGCACAGAGCAAAACACAGCTCTGCAGACTCCTGTTATTATTTCCCTTAGCCAGCACTATTAAAAGTTCTTGCTGAATGTGAATCTTTAAGGCCTGTAAAAAGCCTGAGGGTCTGTAGCTTTTTCCCAGTTCCAGCTCATGTGCATTTCTTCAAGAAGGGCAAGACAAGTTTAATTGTTAGAAACTAATTTTCTTAAGCTTTCCACTAGCAAGTATTTCAACAGAACACGGTGGATGGTATTTCAACACCTGTATAATGTAAGCAATCCAATGGCAAAAATCTGTGTCACCTTGACAGCACAGCTCCAGTCCTCTAGTTTGCAATTACTGTTCCTTTTTTACTTGTAGACAGAGTTTGACTAGTAAATATTTTAAAAAAAGTACATAAGGGATAGTTTGATAATATTTCACTATTAAATACTTTGTTATTCACTGTTGTTTTAATAATTTCCAGGAACACAGTCTTGAAAAAACAAAAGTAGCAAATAAGTCATGTAACCACATGACTTACATGCTACATGTAACCACTCCATCTCAAAAGGGTTCTTCCATCAGTTTCGAGTATGAAAAATGTGTTTAAAGTAGCTTTGCACAGAATCAGGAGGTTACAAATGTTACCTTCCATTATGCTACAAAAGTTAAGTATTTCCTGCTTTTGCTTTTTTTTGTCAAAGAAGGTCTTTACCTTGTATCCACTAAGCAACAGAAGGAATCCTCGTGGCAGAATTCCTGAATAGACACAAAGTGTGTTTAAAAGACACAGCACAGGGCTGGAGAAGCAGTACGTGTTTGTTTGCAAGAGAAAAACTTCAGATCAATGCAGCTGAGGTGTGTGCTCAGCTCAGTGCCTCCTCATCCCTGGCCATCACAGTGTCCAGGCACTCTGCCTCATCTCTCTCAGATGACTTTTAAATATTTTTAAAGTTTAGAAGCTCCTCTCAGAGATTCAAATTTTGAACTGGTACCTATCTTGTATCTATCTTAGAATAAACAAAGTTTAAAAGTCCTTCAGACAAGAGTACCAAAGCACACTGTCAATAGGAGTCCAGAAGTGCCTCCAGTGCCTTGCAAACCATCCATGAAGCTTCACCGCAGGGTTGACTTACAGAATCATAGAATGGTTTGGGTTGGAAGGGACCTTAAAGATCATCTAGTTCCAACTGCAAATCTTAGTTTACATTTAACTATATGCAGGAAAAAACCCTCCCAACCAAACAAACCCCCAGCAAAATAAACAAAAAATAAAAGGATTACCCTCATCACCTACAGGCAGGGGGCATCCACAACCTCTCTGGGCAGCCTCTTCCAGTGTCTCACCACCCTCACACGAAAGAATTTCTTTCCTGTCTTCAGCCTAAATCTTCCCCCTTCCAATTTGCATCCATTACTCCTAGTCCTGCCATCCTGGACCCTATTAAAAAGTCCTACCCTAGGCCTTTCTGTAGCATGTGAGCTGCTTTAGCTAGAGAAAGAGTAAGATGCTAATCATAGAAGTGGACTGTGAAGGTTTTGAGCTGCTCCTCCATTTACAATGAAAACTAGCATAAAGATGCAGTCACTCATAACTATATGCAGAAAAAACCTTCCAACCAAACAAAAAAACAGCAAAATAAACAAAAAATTAAAGGATTAGTCTCATAATGACTGAAGCACTTCCTAACCATAAACATAACGCATTTGCGGGAAAATCAGTGGCACATTCCCTACCTCAGAGCCAGTTCAGGAGAGGGTTGTTACAAGGATACTCACCTACTCAGGAAAAGGGATGCTATTTGCAATATACATTGTTCTATTCTGTGTACAATTCATTAGGCAACAACATGGCCTTTTTCTTTTGAGCAGATGCAGGATTTTCACCATGCTGCACAGCAGTGCTGTCAAACCAGGGGGGCTTACTCCAGATCTGAAGCATAGCTTGCTGCAAAATAAAGGTGACTTTGCCTACTCTTAATAAATCCATAGTCATACAATATTAACACTAAAGTGAAATAAGAAGGTCTAGAATGGATTTCAAGGTGATTTATTTCTGCACTTTGTATCTCTTCATTTCAATCTGCTCAGCATTGAAATGCCTCTAAACAATGACCAACCCTTAAGATGAAAGTGTCCTAGAGAGGCAACAAACACGTGGCAACATCTCAGCTGTCTCAAGCTCCAGATTTCTGCAGGTTTGCAAATGAACTTTAAAAGCATGAATTTTGTTATTAGCCTTTGCCTATTGCTTTCCCTCTCCCTGCTAAGATAAAGACATGGGTGGCTCTACGACTTGCCAAAGAGTGAAACTAAAAGGTGCTCTCTACAAAGAGAGTTATGACAAGTAGATGTGATTAGGAACTGCAGACATGATTTAAAGGAGAGTGTTAGATTTTGATGTGTCTTAGGCATGTCAGGGGAGTCTGTAAATCCCAATTACCTTCGAACCAAGGGTAAAAGGGATAGGGACGTTTGCAGCCAGTAAAAATTAGGATACAAAGGGGATATGCTCTCCAGCAACTTGGGAGACCCCACCTGGAATCTCCCTTTATTCAAATAAAATTAAATCTTTTTCAGGACTCCTCTGTCTCCTTTATGAACACACAGACCTGTGGGAACTTCCTGAATATTCCAGACAGACACAATTAGAATCACAGAATTCCTTCAGTTGGAAAAAACCTTGAAGACTAAGTCCAACACTAAAGGTAATAGTACCAAGTCCCTCACAAAACCATGTCCTAAGCACTAAATCTATGCTTTTTATACCTCTAGGGATGGTGACTCAACTATTTGCCTGGGCAGCTTGTTACAGTGCTTGACAGATTAAGAGGGGAGTTTGCTATCATTTTTTGAGTGTCAACTTCTCTATTTCTTCTTTGGAAACCAAGCAGCACTGTGGAACACACTGAATGAACAGCTAACAAAGTTCTTCAATCTCAGGAGAGATGCAGAGTTTCCAAAAAGGGAGATATTTTTCCTTTGGCAATAATCCAAACCATTATATTATTTCTTGACTGCTGTCATATCTGTCCAGTCTTCTAAATTACTTCACTGTCTCCACTATAGGCTATTTAAAAGACCCCTTCAAATTATTAAAATTTCCTAGATTTGGGTTCCATAACCACATTAAAACAAGTTACAACTATTATTATACCGTGCCATCAAATTCACCTAAGTCAGCAATCATGGGAAATCAACACAGATTTTTTTCTTACTCCTCTCATTGTTCAGTTTTCTGTTCTCCTGGCTCTTCTGTTCAGCATCCTCACAGCCAATGCTTATACCTCTCTCCCAGCTGGAATTTATTAGGCTTTAACTTCCATGTCTTGATTCTTGCCATCCCTTTCACTACCAGATGAAAGAACTCATCATGTTTAATCGAGGTACCTTCTTGCTGTCTTTTGGATACACTAATCAGTTTCTTTTAAAAATCCCTTACATCCACATAGATTTCTTGCCCTCAAGTGGTTTTTTTGAGTTCACACACTCGCCCCAGGCTATTTACTATTAATTAATTTGCTGACAAATGTAATTTTAAAGCAGCTAAAGAATCCTGTACTGAGACACAATAAGCAGATAAGCACTTTGCATATACAAAGTAAGTTATGATCCCTGTTCCAAAGAGATGAAAGAGGAGATGTGGAAAAAGCAGACAACAGGAAAAAGCACAAGCAGATACCAGACACACTAGGATGTCTGGTTAACTGACTCAGAACCCAACATATCTCCATCTCTGTAGCCAACAGTAGCACATGTAGAAAGTAACATCCCAACATTTGCCTCACTAACACTTAGAGGTAAAAATTAAGCATCCTGCTCAAAAGATGCCAGCAGCTCCTTTCCTCATGTTCTCAAAGAATACACTAGATATTTTGTAGAGACTTTACAGTTTACCATAAGCTTTAAGGGATAATGAATTTTTAGAACAAGAAGAGGTTAGCTACAAAGTAATTAGTATTTTCCTAGTAAGAGTTTCATTCTGGCACTCCTAAGGATTGTACCAGCACACAGAAACAGAGGATCATATATTAAAATAAAGTTCTGCTATGATACCAATGAAAAGTACAATTCAGAGTACTCTAACTTTGATGCTGAGTTACAGCATCAAAAAGAACAAAGGATATTGATGTCCTTATGTTAGGAATTTGCCAGCAATGTTTTGAAAGAAACCCTTGAAATTCAACATCAATATAGATTCTTTTAGGGTGTTCCTCCCTTTTACTGCTACTGGGATTACTTTTATATATGCTTATATATATACTTTTATATATATATATATATTACTTTG
>VZTY01029593.1:379983-392982 GCA_013400935.1 Turnix velox
TACTTTGATATACTTCTGGACTTCACTGAAGACTCCCAGATCTGGGAGTTTTCTGATGTGGTGGTTGCCCAGGCAAGAGGATAAAACAGTGGCTGATAAGAATGAATGCAAGAAAAAATTAAAGACAAAGGAGATCAGAATGTCGTTTATATTATTTTATCGAAGTCTGAAGATAAAATTCTAGATTAAACAGAAAATTGCTACCATTCACAAAAAACTTTTTTTGACAAGGAAAGTTTTTTAAGCTTCCTAACAAACATTTCCTGACTTGCAAAATGCTGCAGTTTGCAGCAAATGAAATTCCAAGAAGTGTAACACTAAAAACTCCCTTTTCTAATTTTATTCACTATTTCTGGGGTTTTATTCTATTTAAATTTAAGAGAAGGAGGAGAAAAAGGAGGGTGAAAAGGCAATTACCTCTCAAGTAAGGGGGGAAAATTTAAACCATGACATTTGGTTATGAAAATACTGGATTTTTTATAGCAAAAGGAAAAATCAAACCAGGCAAGTCCTCAGGGCTAGAATGCTGATCCTGCAGTGAGCAGTAGGACAAAACCCACTACACACCAAACATTGTGCAATGCAGGGGGAAAATTGCACAAAGACAGAAAAGCGCTTCCCGACCCTTGCAGCAATCATCTAAGGCAAGAACATGAAGAAACAGCATCACAAACACTGGAATTTAGATCTTTTTCAAGGATAAAAACCATAGAACCATAGAATGGTTTGGGTTGGAAGGGACCTTAAAGATCATCCAGTTCCAAACCCCTGCCATGGGCAGGGACACCTCCCACTAGACCAGGTTGCTCAGTGCCTCATCCTGCCTGGCCTTAAACACCTCCAGGGAATGAGGGGGCATCCACCACCTCTCTGGGTAAACAAGACTAATAAATCCCATAACAGAAAAGCAAGAAAACCTGGTGAAGAAGTGATTTTTCTGACAGAGGAACAACATATACAGCTGCCATGTGGCACATACCCCCGTGGTCTGTCATAAAGCTTGAGTGCACGTTTTTGTAAAGGCTCCTAAACACACCCATCAAAGCAATCAGATGGGAACATTGGAAGTTCAACATCTGTGTCCTGATCAAAAATATAATTAAAAATACTGACATGCCATAATTATAACTCCAGGCATGCAATGAATGGTACTGGCTTAGGAATACCTTCAGATTGGTGGTAGCACTGTTTTTCCTCAGTGGTTCACAGCATTATTGTTCAAATTAAACTATTTTGTGTTGTGGCTTGTATAATTTGAATCTGTATGGAGATAAGGCAACAAGACTAAGAAGCTGTACCAGTTTTGCATAAAACAGGTAACACAGTCAAGTACCACCTTCCACCAGGAATGAGTTTGAAGGGGTTTTGAGGGTAGGAACAGTGCCACATGCTGGGCCACTGGACATTGCAGGCACAGTTGAAAGAGGATTAGGGCTACTTATGCAAAACGTTGAGCTCAAATTCTCACTCAGGACAAATACTAGCTTTTATTGAACTCCAAATATTCCATTAAATTCACTAGCTCCTGTTCTGGAAGGTCTTTCTGATTTCATTTTTAGTTCCATTTTTCTTCAGCCTCTCAGCAAAACCATGAGTCTGTTATGTCTCTTACATGCCATCTTCCCTGAGCATGAGTAGAATATTACTAGGTTTATAGTAAAGTATCTTCTCTCTTCAGATTCAAAGATTTCATTGATGAGGTTTATAGATATGTTTCATTATAATTTCCATGTTACTTAATCACTACACCAAATTTTCTCTTGAGTTTTAGCTCCTCTGCTCTGCAAGTCCACCTCTGTAAAGCACATGCCATATGCTCAACTCACTGCTTGCACTCGAGCTTTCTTCACTTACACAAGATTTAAGCATATGCTTAAAATGCTTCACCAAAGAAGAGATGAATTTCCAAGTCAACAGCATTTTCAAACCAAAGGCCAAGAATTAACAAGTCCAGTAGCTGGATTTGGGGAAATACAAAAGCAAGAGAGGTGGTATGCCTTCAGCAATTTGAGTTCTTACGGTGATGAATGCATGCTTGAAAGGACAAAAATGAAATGGTAAAATGTCTTCTTGTTGCTTGAAGGTATTTAATACAGTGGGTGCAGGGGGAATATAATCACCATTAAAATGCTCTTCATAAATAATGGACAAACTAGCAGCTTTTATCTACTCTGCACTTTAATAAAGTTTCTACTGCTGAATATTTCATAAGTAAAAGGTAATTTATTGTGGCTTTTAAACTATACAATTCAGAAAATGTTAGAAAAAAAGTTTTAAGTTCAACATAATAATGACTAGTTTCATAGTTCTAAAGCAACACTGGCAACCTAACACATGCAAACTAGCAGGGATATTTTTACCCTAAACTCTAACTACTGATTTTTAGGATGTCCAGTCCTATTCTGCAATACACTATTTATTTTCAAGTAAAGAATGAACCTGAATGTATGTTCTCTCGAGATGCCAGTTCTGGTTCACACTTCTCAACAAAATCCATGGCTGATCACAGGTCATTTGAGATGGTCATCTCTGACAGCCACTTGCAAGAAATCTGCTTTCTGTACATCATTTTAAAAGGTGCACTTTATTACAGCCTTTTAAAATGACAATCAGAGTTCCACATAAACAAAACCATTAATAAGACATCCTGGTGAACAGGTGAATTGTCAAGATGAGTTAGACGTAACCTTAGCTCTGTCCCCTGGGAATACAAGGCTACCACACAACCGCATTGATCCATCCAGAGACAGATGCTCTGCGGATGTAGATGAGCATGATTTTACACAAGTCAGTCATGCTACATCTGCTTTCTGTCAACAGAAGCACCAGTGCACTTCTCCTCAGCATCAAATCTTCCCTGTACAACGTCATATGCTTACGAAAAACATCATGAAAGCCAGCTGTGAACCAGCAAACTGACTTGCAGCTTCAATAACACCAAAGCAGGTGCCTTCAAAACACGAAAAAGTAACCTACCTTACCTAGAGCTAATCTTCAGTATTGTCTTTTTTCTTTCTAACACAAAGCTTCCAAACCACAGAGTTACTCGTACACAAAAGAACCAGAAAAAAACCCCACCCCAAAACCAAACAAATAACAGGACAATTCATTTTTTCTGAAGTTAAGATATTAAATTAGCTTTCCTTCCACCCCAAAATCCTTCTATTTTATTTGTAATTTGAGAAATCAGATAATAGGACTGTTAAAATGAAAAAAAAAACTATTTAAAAAAATTAAAAGCAACCTGAACAAACAGCACCACATGTGACAAATTATCTACACACTAGTAGCCCCCTTCACAAACACATATTGTGATAGAAAAGAGCATTCTTTATGGATTCACTTATGATATAAAAAGAAAGAAATGCAAGACTCCTGGCCAAGCTCTAAATCAACAAAGTGCAGTGCAAGTCCCATGGTGTGATGGGACAGAGATAAAACCACTATGCACAAAGCCAAACTTTGGATTTCAGGTATTTTTCTGTGCTCTTGTAAAAATAAAATTGATCAATTCAAATAGGATCACAGCTTTCTTCAGATGATATGTCGCTCCTGTATTTACCAGTAGAAAAATTCAAACAGACACACACAATTTGCCATTAGATACCTCAACTGCAGCAGTATGGCTATTTTAAGGGAAACATAGAATCATTGAATGGTTTGGGTTGGAAAGGACTTTAAGGATCATCTACACCTTGCTCCAACCTTCCTGCCATGGGCAGGCACACCCCCCACTAGACCAGGTTGCTCAAAGTATATCTGCTACAGTTGGAATATTACACAACACACTACCATTGCCATGTATTTTAAAAAGTAGTTAAATTGTTTATTTGAAGACATGGTGAGTGTGCTCCTTACCTCTGGTTTACTTGAGTAAGCATCACATCATTAATCTAAGTCTGTCAAATGCTGAGTGTCAATTTGGAAGCTGCAAGCAAGACACGGATCTTCTGGCCCATTGCACAGAGACTAATTTTTTTCTATTGTCAATAAATTGTCTCAAGACACTACATCTAAAATCTTTAGATGTACTAGCAGCCAAATCATACTTTTGAAACAGAGCTTTTGATGTCTGAGGCAGATCTGGTAGGAACAAGAGCCAGTGATACCTTTAGGCTTTCCTGCTGGCTTTTGCATTGCTTTTCTCTCATTACATTTCATGTGTTTGAGTGTAAAGGTAAAACAAAAATCTTTATTAGGGAAAACATTCAATAAAAAGAAAATGTCTCCGATGGAAACAAAGCATCTCTGCTGTGCCTCCTGCTTCTGCAACAAGAAAATGAAGCTGCCTGCCAAAAATGGCTGCACCTGGATCCAAAACATTATTGATGGGTAACTGAAGTTTACATATAATGAGAGAATTAAACACCAACACTCTAGACTAATGAAGATACAGACATGCTCTTCTGTCTGATAGTATCTAACAATTTGTCAAGTGACTGTAATCAAAGCCAAAGACAGCTTGTTTACTCCGTATTAAAATATGCTATTTCATATCACACAGTTAAGAGTAGATGATCTATAGATCATCTGGTTTTTAGAGAGTTTTAGGTACCTAAGAGAAAATGGGATGAATCACCTTAAATGCATAATCTCACACAGAATGACTATGACTCTAACATAGGACAAGCCCTATGCCAAGAACATCAAGCCTCCTACACCAAATCACCCAGTGGGAAACTGTCTCCTCTAGAAATGGTGCCACTGCCCTGCTTTATATAGAAGACATTCAAGAAACTGATGGCCATCTCCTCCACTCTCACCCCTTGACTGCTCACAAAAGAGTATGGGACACAGAAAAAAGAGACACAGCCATTCTGAATAACAGTGCTCAATATGTATCCCTACTGAGAAATGATTCTTGGAAGAAAATTCTTGCCTTGAAGCAGACTTTTAGGTATCACTGAACTGTTTGGTTCTTAGAAGGTCAGACAAACAGATAAACTTACGTAGCTCTCCTACTTTGAGTATTTCACACAGCATCTTTGTCAGCTCAATGCTACTTCGGCCAAATGGGCACTCATGCTTGTCTTCTCGACTGCTGTTCTCCAGGACAATCTGATGGAGTAATCAAAATGGAATATAATCAGTTAGGAAGAACCTGTGAGTTGAAGCATTCTCCTCCACATTCAATATTTACAAGATGCAACAGTCTGAATTTAGGAAACTACATATGGAGGCTCAGTTTTCATAAGCCTTGGCGTTGCCCCCAGCTAAATGACCTATATCTGTCTGAGGCAGTCAGCGACACAGAAACAATGATGCCCTGTAACCAACTGTGAAGCTCTGTCATCCCTATGAAATGTTACTGCTCTGCACCAAGCCTTGCTTGGAGAAATTGCAGCAGAAGACAAAGAAATAGCTTAACTTCAAATTTGCTGGTTAAAGGAAAATAGATGTAATGATTTATGGGTATGAATAAACCTGGAAAGATCATTAAAATAAAAAACGGGACAAAAAAATTACATGCTGGATTACAAAATTACATGCTCAGAAAAGGTTCAAATGTCAAAAATAAAAACCAAATTGAAGCCCACAGAGAAAGAAAATGTGCATTGTCTCTAACATAGAAGAAAATTATGCTTTTATGTAAGATATTTCAGAAACAATCACACTTGCACCAAACCTAAGAATGCTGCAAAAACAACTCAAGGGGAGCCTTCGTATTCTCTGGTAAGTGACTTTGCAAAATAAATTGCAGAAAATTCCTTCCACACTTCGACACTCTTTAAGTTAGATGGTATCAGATACTGTTGGGGTCAAGTTTCCACAAATAAACAGGAGATTTCTCTCTACACAAACAAACAAGTTATGAAAATACTACAGATTTCATTGAAGCTGTGAGCCTGAAAAGAGAGCAAAACAGGGGCTGGAAAAAAAAGAAACGGTCAAAACAAATTCACAATAAGAACAGTCTCTGCAGTAACAAGTTTTGCTATTCCAAAAAAAGAATCAAAACACATCCTAAATAGCTACTGCAATGCATGGGGATAAGGGACAGAGGAAGAAAATGAATTACTAAGATTTTGCCAAGCACCAGAGAACCCCAGGGACTCTGAATTTTCTTCACACACCAGTGCTTAGACATTGCTCTCTGCCTTGTATTCCTCCTTCCTCCTTAATTCCCGTCTTCTTCTTAGATTACGTTTGGCTTTTTTGACGGTTGGGGTTTGTTTTGTGTTTTTGTTGTTTATTTGATTTAAATCTTTCAGTGTTGGCTCTGCAAAAGGCTTCAAGTCTGGAACTTCGCCCAAAATCAGGAAGAGAGAAGACAACCAGTGCAATGTTGGATGCCAACAAAACTTTTCTCTCCCCCCGAGATCTTAGTTGTGACTTCTTCATGCTCTCTTACATGCAGAAGCATTTAAAGGTAAACTTCAGAAAAGAGTGAAAACCCAGATGCATATATGAAACTTATTTGCCTCTCACACATTAGACCAAAGCCTCTTCACCAAACATCTATTTTAGTCCTAATGTATGAAGGGACAGCCTCTAGCTGATGCTCTGTCTCCAACTTACCACCAGGGGATTTCAAAGGATAGTTGCTCTCTGCACTCTGAGAGTGGATGATTGCTTGCTTCCTCTTGCTTCACACTCTTTCTGCATTTCTAAATCACCAACTTCCCACAGAAGCTCATCAAGTCATTATGAGTATGATAAATGTTTGACCACCACAAAGTTCTACTGGGCTTTTCCAACAGGGAGATGTCAGATCACTTTCACCAGCCTGGCAAGAGGACCTACTTCTCCTTCTTAAAGTTTTTGGGTTAAATTACATTTAATTGTTCCATGTCATCTCTAGGTAACAGCTAGATTTGGTAACACCAAATCAAAGAAAACACCTCTGCAATGTTTCATGCTGCCGCAGCCAGTGTTCAAGGAACATGTGAATATTACTTTGCATTCTGGATGAGTCACCCCACTTCTGTCTCTTTTCTGGAGAATACTGCTGTATTTCCATGCTCAAATGCAGGAGCAATGATAGAGTAGCAATGTAAAGCTGTATCTAATCACCTCCCTGAGATGGCTCCTCTTGTTTTGTTATTACTGTGTTTTATCTCTCACATAATAAAACATAAAATCTGCATAACAGAGCAGGGGGCTGTTTTGACACAGATTTAGATACAGCAGAGAAAGGCTGGCAATAAAATCAGTGGAGAGGCAAAAGGAAAGGGCAAGGGGGAGGGGAAGGGAAGCACAAGGATCAGCATTCCTGCTCACTTCTGGCAAATGCATTTGGTTGAGTTTCACATTAACCCGCGTATCAACATTTCATGAGCACATAAATATTTAATGGTGACACCACATATGCATATAATGGCAGGCAGAATTACAGCAATCAATAAGAATGCCAGAGAAATAGTTAAGGCAAATGTGTATTGCTTTACAGCAAATTAAATGGCAATTTGAGTAATCAATATGTAAAGCAGCCCTGGAACGATCCTCAGGGATGCTCTTTGCAGGCATCATGGTTTAGTATTTGCTGTGCAAAACAAGGCAGAGCTGGCATGTTGTGTTTCTGTAAGAAAGGAAGATGGAAGGACCTTTACTACATCTAAATATCTGTAGGCAAACTTGACAGATACCAATCTTCAGTAAGAAACAGCAACAGTAAAAAGGGAAAGAAAAAAAAAGTTATTATAAATACTCAAAGAGAAATAATGCCTAATCTTGGCAACAGATTTACAGTATTCATTATTATATTCGTAATACTCTCTTCACAACTCACATCCTGTTCCAAGGTAAAAATCTATAAATACAGCTGATAAGAGCATGATTTTAATGTTATTTCCTTTATCACTCTAGGTATGGAGGAGAAATAAGCAGGGAATGGACACGTTTACTTCAAAAACTGGTGAAAACAACACCAGGGAAAGAAACATAACACACATCTCTAAACCAAAACCACTACTTTATGTCTCCAGAGCATACTGCTGGCTTGATTCACATTTATATCACAGCAGTTCTTTTATCAAAGAAAGGAAGGTAGTGAGGAAGTCATGAAGCCCAAACAACCTTCATTCAAATGGAGGTCTATCATTAATGTTCATGAAGTGGCTGCACCCTATTATCTCCATCCTCCTTCTCCCCCTCACAAATCCACAGTGAGCTGTAGACCCACCAGACATTTCACAAACAGCAGGTACGGTGGTGGCTGAAAATTCTGCACAGAGGAAAAAAGTATTTTAAAATATTCTAAATATTTTAAAGAAAAAACTACAGACCATTGCAGGAGAACTCTTGGCACCACAGAATCCTTTAGGCTGGAAAAGACCTTTATGATCACTGAGTCCAGTCACCTACCCAACAATGCCAAATCCACCCCTGAACCATGTCCCTAAGCACAACTTCCACATAACTTAAATACCTCCCGGGGTTGTGACTCAACCACTTCTGTAGGCAACCTGTTGCAATGTTCAATAACTCATTCTATGACGAAGGAAACCTCTCTTGGTGTAACTTGATTCCATTTACTCTCCTTCTATCACTTGCTCCTTGGGAAAAGACAGAAACACACATCTTGCCACAGCCTCCTTTCAAGCAGTGGTAGAGAGCAGTAAGAACTTCCCCTTCTTCTCCATACTGAACAAACCCGGTTCCTTCAGCCATGAGACTCCTTCCCAGCTTCATTGCTCTTCTCTGTACAAACTCCAGCACATCAATATCTTTCCTGTAGTAAGAGCCCTAAAAATGTCTGCAGTATTCAAGGTGTGGTCTCGATAGTGCCAAGTATAGGAAGGCAACGACTTCTGTATTCTTGCTGGTCACACTATCTCTGCCACAAGCCACCTGGGCAAACTGCTGACTCATTTTCCATCTTCCTTAAGTCCTAACCCGACTCTGGTCTGCTTGAATGCCCTTTACTTTGATATTAGGATTCTACCGCCAGTTTTTCCTCTCTTCAGTCCTTGCTGAACTACACAGCTGGGAAGGTTGAACATGGAAATGTGGCTTCTACTACACTAGATGCTAAACAGACAAATTAAAACCATCCCAGTTTGGTAGTACCAAATGCTGCAAATACCCTTGTGTTCCTCTGCTCCTCTGATCAATATTTAATAGCATGAGGTAAAGCAGGAAAACACCACAATGTTTAGCACTCAACAATTTTCTTTTTCTTAGGAAGAACTGCAGACAAAAATATAAAGAAAAAAAGAAGAGAAAGAAAACTACCAAGAGATGGTAGCTCTAGTGATAAGATATTAACAAGCAAGAGCAGAGAGATAATTTTTTTTAAAGTAGACTTTAAAAAAAAAAAAACAGACAAACTAAACCAACAAAAAAAGACAAAAAAACCTACCAAATACCAATAAACAAAACCAACAACCCCCTCTTCCAAACTGCAGCTAATAGGGAAGAAAAAGGAGAAATTAATTTGAGAAACAGAGAGCAAAATTATATCACTAGGAAATTGAGATTAACTGGCTAGCAAAAGAGAAGAAAGGAAGAGGTTTAAAAATGTTCTTAAAAATGCAAGGAGGTGAAATTGTTAGGAAACTAGTGTTATCCATTTTCTTGACATTTCTACAAATGAAACTGTAGTCTATTAGAGCACAAGAATCTGACAGTACTTGTAGCAGAATACAAAACTATTTTTAAATTCCTTGCTATATATATTTCTCCTCTTTACAAAATCTTCCTGTTAAATGGAAGAGAAACATTTCCCAGACGCCAAACAAAAGCAGTCAATGATCGGAAAGAGAAATGAAGCCTTGATCATGTTTCTCAAGGTAGACATTTCAGTTCACATTGGTCAGAAACTGGCTAGAGATGAATTTCTTGAATTTAGCCATATGAATTGACTCAAGTACCCTGTTCCCTCTGAAGCCATGAGTCTTTTCCATAAATGGAAGGTAGGTCTCCAACATCCAAATGGCCAACAAAGCTTTCAGAGAAATACAGGAAAGAACTGCTCACCTCAGGGAATGTGTTAGTGGTCACTTTTAACTGTGAGGTCTTTTGTACTTATCCAGAGGTGCTGAGCATCACCCAAAGAAGGCTCACCTGCCATTACAAGACACCTACCAGTCACATGGACAGTAATGTAAAATAAACTCAAGTGTCATGATGAGATCACAGAAACACGATGCAAAATCTCCAGGAGCAAAACACAAAACTAACTTCCCAAAAATGCAACCAAAATCAAGACACTTGTATGACAGTGTTTTATGATCTTCCATTGAATTATTCAGAGACCATCATTACCTCAGGGGCACAAAACAGACCCCCAGGGAGGCAGTAGACTATATTAATAATTTTCCACATTTTACTACCATGGGCTCAAAAATCTGCATTAGCTTCAATAATGAAGCCACTGCCTGCATGTAAAAGTTAATGATTGATGGAAGAGAAAGCTCTGAAGACAGGGATATTCACAAGGTTCCTGATCAAAATCCATGCAGATGAAACCACCAGACAGAAGTATTCCTTCTTCTCTGGGAAGGAACAGCGATTTAACCAATCGCTTAATCTATCACATTGAAGATTAAATTGACTCAAAGCATACTGCCCGCAGCAACTGCAGATGTAATTCTCAGATTCCAGAACCAACTTCAGAGCTTGGCAATGGAACAGAGATTCATTATGATTAGGAACTAAATAGAGAAGTGAAAGGCTGCATCAATACTTACAATAAATCCTACAAGAGACAGTTTAACGAGCATTTGCTTCTCTATTAAAAAGGAGCATTTCCCCAGATCTATTTTGCCATAAATGATTCTACATTAATAGAGACCAAGTTTTTCTAGCAGTTTGCTGTAGCCTAATATCAAAAAGGTTCAGGAAATTCATAAGTAAAGATGATAAAAACCTCCTTAGACCCCAAATTAAGTCAGGCAGCATTTGAATATTAAAAAAAACCCTGCAGGAATACTCTTCTTTCTTTGACATTGCTTTTCCTTCTCCTAGGTCTCCTTATCACATATAGTAGGATTCACCATTCCTTTTTCATTTAGTTCTTTCAAAATTACTCTAGAAGGCAAGTCCTAAGGATATGCTTCTTCCTGAAAAAGATAAGGGACTCTACTGCAGATTCAATTTCCATTCATCTCTTCACCAGTTCTGATTTCTTCCTAAGGCAGCTTGTCATTTGCCTGAACTTCAGCACCAGCGCTCTTCCAAGATCTTTCACTCAGCACTGTCCCCTCTAACCAGTCTCGTTATCTTCATCATTTTATTTTCAATTTTCCCTGCTTCCTCTCTCCTTTATCTCAGCCTTCCTTCATATTCCCAAGGCATTACAGAAATTCCTTACGGCAAAACTAAAATAAAGCAAAAGTTATTTCTACCAGAATTGCAACTGAAGTTGAGATTTGAGAGGAGTGCTGAGATGTGCTACAGACACCAATAAAACAAAGCTGCCATTGAAATGAGAAACTAAGATGCAAAGTCCTCATTTCTGAGAGGAACATCTAACTATAGGACTACATTGAAGAGCAGACACCAAGGATCTGAGAGGCACTTTGTCATACACAGATATGGATAAGCATGTGGGGGACAATCAGCACGTGGCTTGTCCTGGTTTGGAGCAGAGCGAAGACAACTCTGCTCAGTGAGAGGTCCTTGCTCACACTCTTGCTGTGGTGACCTCAAGCTGACCTTGGTGTTGACCACAGGGAGGACTCATACATGTAGAGAGATGTGGGCAAGTCAGTGACCCAAACTGACCCCATCTTCTACACTCAGGATAANCACATGTAGAGAGATGTGGGCAGGTCAGTGACCCAAACTGACCACTCAGGTGTTCCATCCCCATCTTCTACACTCAGGATAAAAGCTGAGGGAGCAACAGGATCAGGTTGGCTCCTCTTCCAAGGGTTCACCTTCACATATTCTCCAGTGGGGTCTTTTTCAATGGACTGTAGCTCCAATGGCTCTCTTTCTTCAACCCAGTCAATTTGAAGATCATCAGCTCATCTGCCTTTTCATCCCAGTCAGCATGTTCCAGTTCCCACTTGTCACTGAGTCCAGCCTGAAACTTCTTCAGTGCCTGCCGGGGACATGCCCCTGGGAGCCTGATAGGGTTTTATGTGTATTTGTATATATAGTATATGTATATTTAGTTGTATGCTTTTTTATTTTATTATTGCTATTTCATAAAAATAGTTTAATGTTTGTTTCTAAACTCATCAATTTCTTTGCCTCTTTTCTTCCACTCCTTGCAGTGAGGGCACATCTGTCGTCCTGTCATTGTCCAATCTGGGCCATACTATGACACCTCTGGCTCCCAGGGAGAAGTGGAGAGCCCACTAGGGTAAAGCAGCCAGGGGACAATGACAGCCACACAGGCCAGGAGGAAAAACATAGCAGATTTCACTATATAACAATATATGGGTAACAGGGTGAATTCAAATAATCCAGGTAATTTTACAGCCAATGTTTGAGCCTGCAGCCATAAAACACTTCTAGCAAAGATGTTCTAAAATTGCCAATAGATGGTTTTACTCAGGAAAACTATGGTGTGGTTTGCCCTTCCCTCTTTTAAAACAAATCCAGTGCCAAACTTTCACAAGCTAAATTCCTATGGCTCTGCAGCAAGAAATGTTTTTTTCTTACATAAACACTTCAGTGTGAAGTATGATTGTACTGTCCTTATTAAAAGCTAAATACACAGTGGTTTGTCTTAAGAATATTACCATCTTCGCCACTCCATGCAGAACCAACCAAACCATTGTACAAGCAGTGATATGGCCCAAGATGAGAAGACCCAGTGTCATGTCATCTTCAGAAGCAGATACAGGATGAGCTCTTTTCATGGTTTGAGGTAAAATAGGGTAAATTTTCTAGTTTGTAACTTCACTTTTCAGCTAGGCCTCTTCAGTCTGACTAAACTCTGAAATTAACTGCACATTGCTCAGACGCTGTTTGCTCCCAGACTGATAAGACCAGGGAATGGTATGGAAGAAGCTCTTTTTTCATTATTCACTATGGTGATCAAGGTAAGAAAGTTCATCATCCACCCTACCGGGGGGTTGGAAACAGAAAGACGTAGAGAAGTCC
>VZTY01029593.1:393328-451278 GCA_013400935.1 Turnix velox
ATTTATTCATTGATTATTTGACTGGTTTTGATTTCAGATTTTCCAGAGTTAAAATGTCAGCAGCCATAGGGTTAATACTTGCAATTCTGCAGCCTCTTTTAAAATTGCTTGGTTGCTCTTCACTTCCCACAGGCAGAGGAGCAGTGATTTAGTGTTGACCTGGTCCAGTTTAAAAACTACCAACCAGTTCTACCTTTTCCCTCCAGGCCCCTTGCAAATCTAAGAAAGCACAGTCCCCTCCTACCCTGCCTGTGGCAGAGAAGAAGGGCAAGAAATTCCAGTACTTGCAGCATATAGAAAGTTTTTGAATTTTCTTTCATTATGTGAAAAATGTCCTATTAATGCTCTATTGTGGCATGAATATATTAGGAAAGCAATAACCTTCATTGCACATCAGCAAGGCTGGCAGCTGAAGCCACAACATAAAAGCTCTCAGAGTAAATGGGAAAATCTGTGAGATTCCCTGTCGTAGCCATCTTCCATTTGCATGTGGTTCCACAAAGATCAGCCAAATATTTCTCTGCTACTGGTGCAAATCATTATCTGCATCAAAACTTTCTGAAAAAAATGGCAAGATTTGCAACAGCTTCTGGGCCCTTTGGATCAGAACTTCATTTAACTAATAGATTCCATATATACATGGGAAAGATGATCAACAGACTGGAGCACCTCTCCTACTAGGAATGGCTGAGAGACTGGGTCTGGTCAGCCTGTAGAAGACCAAGAGTAGATTTCATCAATGCTTATCAATATATAAAGAGCATATGGCAAGAGGATGAGACCAGACCCTTTTCAGCGGTGCCCAGCAACAGAAAAAGGGGCAATGGGCACAAATTAGAACACAGGAAATTCCATCTCAACATGAGGATAAACTTCTTAAGGGTGAAAGCACTGGACCAGGCTGGCCAGAGAGGTTATGAACTTTTCTCTGAAGAGAATCAAAACCTGCATGTGTTCCTGCACAACCTGCTCTAGGTGACCCTACCTTGATGATCTCCAAAGATCCCTTCCATTCCCACCATTGTGTGAGCCCATGAAAGCTCAGGTATGCTATGAATAGCGAGAAGTGATCTGAACATGTGCAGGACAGTAACAGTGTGATAGATTATCCCAAAGAATAGAGCAGAGAGGACTATGCAGAGGTTATCATTATTCCCTTACAATTCTCCTCTCCCCTCAGTGCTAATTTAACTCTGTATTTATGCTGCAATCAGCCACTTTAGGCTTCTGCCTCTTCACTGTAGAGCATCCACCTCAAGTCCACCACTAGCAGGAGCAAAATCACACAACTTCCTAGTGCACTGTTATAGGAAGCAGAGACACTGAATGGTGTTTGTGGAAAAAAATTAAAATGAAAAGGCAGTCAGAAAACCAGTTAAATATTTGGTGGCAAGTAAGAAGGGAGAATGTAGATACTTGTAAGAGAAAAAGGAAGACAAGACTACACTACCAGCCAGGCTCAGACAACTAGGTCTTCTGTGGAAAACATCACTTACCCTCTCATTTCTAGAAAAAAAAAAAAAAAAAAGAAAACAGGGTGGCAGAAGCAAAGTGCAATTTCATTTCAGAAAATGCTGAAATTATAAGTTGAACTACTCATATCTGATTAGGCTAGAATGAGCAGACTTTGTGAACTGGAAGGATGTGTAGGCAGCCTCCTATACAACAACTGCATAGAAAGTATAAGGCAGATAGTCTCTGACTCAACCCATTACAGCTCTGAAAGGTCTCAACAGGATGCCAGCAATCTTCCTGCCTGCATCACCAGCACTCCAGCAAAACACCAGCTCCTCTGCTGTGACTTCTGAATGCCTCAAAAAGGACAGGAACTCCTACCCATTCTATCCAGAAGAGGCAATTCAAGAGACTGCAGGAAGAAGAAGTGCCTCAGCATTGTAGTTGTGTCAATAACCACAATTCTGGCTTGGCTGATGTGGAGTAAAAGGGGATTTTCTACTCCTGACCCTAAACCAGCTCAATTTTTATTTTTCCAAATGACTTTTATCTCAGCTGAAGTCCAAGTGCTGCTTTGATCTGCAACATTTTAGTAACTTTTAATATTTGTTTTAAATACACCTAAAAATATGCCTAAAACACGTAGGCAGACAAAATACTGCAGTTTCATATACTTACACCTCTCTCCACATCTTATCTTGAAAACAAAAGGATTCAGAATAGTCTGGACCACAAATTCCCAAACAAATCAATGACAAAGCACTAATAAATAAGGATACTGACAGCAATAATAGTATGCATATATAATGGCATAATAATATTTCCATTTAAAGTTTTTTCCTCAGAACCTTTTTACACTCAGGAACGTTTCAAAGGCAAACTGCTACAAGTTACTAGTAACAAGAAAAAAATCTAAGATGTCTGCACTGAATAAAGTCTGCTTTTAAAAGGTAACTTCGAATTTTATTTTTAAAATTAGTAGAAAGTGAAGCTGAAGTAGTTTTGGAAAAGAGCAAATTGGAACCGGGGGGGGACTTGTCTGCTCCAAAGGAACAAAAAAAAATTTATTATCTGTCACAAAGCTTTATTCCAATAATTTTCTTCACTGTTAACTTAATTATACATCCTGACTGTCCTATAATTATGTGACTTGGGAAGCTGCCAATTATTTCCTGGGGAAAATTTTAAAATTTCTTGCAGAGATGCAGCATTACTTCCATTAATGCATTCCATATACTGTGTCACCAACTTTTAAAAGCAAAGCCTCTAATGACAGCAATAGGTTATTTAAGTGGAACATAAAAAAGCACAGTGCATATCAGTCACCCATAGAACCGGGCAATTAATAAAAAAGATAACTTATCAGTACCTGAGGGGGTCCTACAGAAAGGCAGGGGAAGGAATTTTTAACATAATATCGGATGGGAGGACTAGAAACAATGGATATAAATTAGAGGGGGATAGATTTAGACTAGACATAAGAAAGAAATTCTTTACAGTGAGGGTGGTGAAATACTGGAACAGGTTGCCCAGGGAGGTTGTGGATGCCCCATCTCTGGAGGTGTTCAAGACTAGGCTGGACAGGGCACTGGGCAGCCTGGTCTAGTGGGAGGTGTCCCTGCCTATGGCAGGGGGGTTGGAACTCTATGATCTTTAAGGTCCCTTCCAACCCAAACTATTCTATGATTCTATGATTAATTCAATAGGAAACTTTAAAAAAAAAAACAACTCACAGAAATTATAACAGGACAGAAAGCAGAATCACAACCCTGGACTTCAGTAGGGCCAACTTTGGCCTTTTGAGGAAATTGCTAGGAGAAATCCCATGGGACAGGGGACTAGAAGGTTAAGGGGGCCCAAGAGCATTCAGGTTTAGCATTCAAGGACCACTACTTCCAAGCTCAAGGTCAGAGCATCCCAACAGGTAGGAAGTCAAGAAAGGGAGCCAGGAGACCAGACTGGTCAAATAAGAACCTGCTGGGCAAACTCAAGTGGAAGAGAAGAGTCTATAAATCATGGCTGCATTACATGGTAATTGAACAGCTATTGTTAGATGCATACTGGGGAGAAAGATAAATTTAAAGATCGGATCTTACAATCTTTTGGTCTCCTACTATGTCAGTGGATCTTCCTGGCCTGAATATCAGCAGGTCCTTTATAAACCTACTAGAACTTTGAAAATAATTTACTCTGTGCAAAAACAAGATGATAGTGGAACAGGGTGCCTAGAGAGGTTGTGGATGCCCCATCCCTGTAAGTGTCCAAGGCCAGGCCGGATGAGGCATTGAGCAACCTGGTCCAGCCTGAACAAGTTCATCTTTTAAGGTCCAACCGAAATCATTCTATAACTTTACGATATTACAAGTTCAGTTTTCACTTTTTCTTTGAAATTATTGGTCTGTCTACAGTCTCCTTGCTATACACAACCTTCTTTAAGCAGGTATGTGTGTGCAATTTTCATAGGGAGTTAAATCATCTCTGCCATTTCAAGACAGTGACTTTCCAAACTGCCCTCTGATCCTATCTGTGCTTGCTGGGTTTGTGCTTGGCAAATACTGGATTTCAATGCAAGTCAGCAGTAGTTTTTGTATTCAGGGGCAGGTATTGTCTCAGCTGTATGTCTCTTCTTGTAAGGACACAGTATATAACTTACTTTAAATACCCTTCAAACAACAACTGCAGGAAGTGGACTGAGCAGGGGGCAGAACAAATTGTGCAAGTGAATCATGATGTTTTTTACCAATTTTAATCCGAGCATGACCTCACCTGTATCAGGAGCTTTAGAGCCAGTATCTTAACTCCCAGGACACTGCCAGCTTAGTCACTTAATAAAGCATTTGTTCATCAAAGCCTTCTTTCCTAAAAAATGCTGGGAGACTTAAAGAAGGGTAGAGAATCCTGTACAATTACTCATTTCTGAGCTTACAGACATCCACAGTGCATCTGAAAAAGTCATGAGGTCTCAGCAGGCCTAAGCAGAAAGTAGCACTTGCAAAAATACTATGTGTAATATTTGACTTGGCAATGATAGATTAGACAGCTCTGCAGCTTTCTCACAAAGCTTTAACAGACTTTTGTTACCTTTAGTGTTATGTGCTTTGCTGTCCTAAAGTTTGCTGTTAATGACATCAGGATTCTTAATCTCCTCTTCAAAGTCAAGCCTAAACAGGACATTATCAATGTTAACAAGAAATTGCCCAGATCTCAAAGAGTAGAGGAAGACTTACCCTTATATAAGCATCCTGGTGATGTTTAGCAAAGTACAGCATGTTGTCAAGGGCAAGCATTCCTGGAGGGGTCTGTGTAAAATCCATTGCTGGGTTTACATGGTTCTGTGAAAAGACAAGAAGATCACTCAATTAGCATCTTAACAAAAGCTGTCAATTCCCCAGTGACATGCACAGTGCAAACATGCTGTGTCAAAAACTCCAGCAAAAGAGCTCTTTTTGCTGAGCAGAAAAATCTTAATATGGAAATGGTCCATGCCTCAAAGAATCTTAAACCCAAATGCCAACACTACCACTACCAGGCTGGCACATCAGTCACTCACTTCCATAGCTACAGAATGATGTTTACCAAAGTGCTTTAAAAGCACAAATGTCAAAGTATTTCATGGCAGATTGAGTCTGTAGTACCACCAAGGAGGTAAGTAGTGTGTACATGAAAATGCAGATGTATATGCAAACAGACACCAAAACAGACTTTTTATACAATAGTTATGGAACAATTTCAAATAAACCACAACACAAAAAAGGAAAAGAAAACCTACTAGATTCAAAAGCTAAGTCAACTCTTATTGGGTCTTGTGTACTCCTGAATACAAAGGTCCTCAGACAAAAGTTTATTAAAGTAAAATCAATTTACATTGTGCAGTTCAGGTAAATTACATTCTGAATCCATGAATTTCAGCTATGGAATTAATTGACATATCAAATACAAGCAAAACTTGACAGAACGTATAAATTTAAACCATTTGGTTTCACATACTACATGGAAAACTAGATTTTCTCAAATTATTCATTAACTCAGTCCCTCTTTTGATTGGATGTGTAATGTACAATAAATGTACATTTCAGCAAGTTTAATGCACTTCATGGTTTAGATATGAACATTAGCCTGGCTACACACAGACTTGAAGACACTACAGAAGCTGATCTGAGAAACAAAGAGTATGTCTCCAACAAAATAATGCCTACCATTTGCTGTGCTTTTTTATCAGTATCACCTGTGTAATATCATCAGCCCCACTCATCATTCTGACACAGAAATATTTCCTTGTTTGTTCTGCAATGGCATTTCTATTCTGCAAGACCCAGCTGACAAGACTTTGAAAGTGCATTTCCTAGCAGCAGACTAAGTAGCAAAGATCTTCACAGATTTCTTCTTTCATCAGTCTCTCTCTTTTGCCTGCTCAGGGTCTGATCCACCCACCTCACTGACAAAGGCAGTTTTTACTGCTTTTCCTTTGGTTGAGTCTATCAGGCCCCAATGTTATAAGAATATGAGTTTTCAGACTCTTGCTCATCTTATCTTTAGAAGTCTAATAGGCTGCTTTTAGGCAGTCAATAATCTATGCATTTGAAACTACCATCAATCTGTGAGTATAAAGTCCAAGTCCTGAGGAACTCCACTTGATATTTTGCCTTCCCAGGAGGTCTAATCCTTTGGGAAAGCAGTTGGGAAGCTGTCAACAAGGAACCATACAGCAGCAATTTTACAACTCTTCTGCAGGCAGAACTTCAGAACAGGGCTTTGCCATGCTTTCTGCAGTCCCATGCTATTGCATAAATACCTGGCAAGCAGAGAAAGGATCAAGACTCCAACTAATTTTCACCAATTATTAAAATAGCAGCATTTATTGTACTGCTGCGTACAAACATGGTTAAAATAAAAGCAGATCACTAACTGAAAAGAATGACTTACTGCTGCTTGTATAGTTTTTTCCTTCACTCAGTTGAAAATATCAAATTACATAGAAGCATCAACAAAAATCAGAGAGGGCATGAGAAATCTCACATTTAGTAATGACTCATTTTGTCTCTTACCATCATTACTAGTTCAGTGCAAAGTTCAGAGAAACTAGTTCAGTACTAGTTCAGAAAAAAGCTATCTCTCCATCACTTACTATTTTTTCTCCAAGTCAGGCCAATTAACCCAGCTTTTTGTTTCAGAAGTTTCCATCAGTTTGGATCCCAGGATAACTATGGCTAGATCTTCAGCTTTGGTGTATCAAATAACTGGAAATATGACCCAAATATAGCCAAGGACCCAAAACACAATTCATATCTTCAATTATTCTTCACATCCTAAAAGTATGCCAGTTGCTTTGTTCCTTTACTCCTTCCTTCCTCCCTCTCACCTTCCTCCTAAAAATACCCTTTTCTTAACATGTTGAATGTTTGCAGTTGAAATATTAACTTCTTGAAAGTGGGCTAAGAAATGAGATAAAAAGATAAGTTACCTAATGTGCTATAGTGAGTAATTCTGCTGTATGCAAACACCTCCACCTACAGCATCATTTATTAAATATATGGAACACAATGCTTCAGGCATATTAATTGCATCTGTTCAGTATTAAGTCTGTTTCATTTTCCTCTTTATAAAAAGCCACTAATAAGAGATTCAAATGCAATGGATTTGTTGCCTCCAATTTTTCAGAGAATTTTTGATTCTTTTTCCACTAGGCTGAGTAATAACTACACCTCTCTCAATGTCAGAGCAGTATTTAATAGCCTGTGCTCTTATATTGTACATGCTAACACACCAAAAGTATCAAGAATTTGTTAGATGGCTTACTAAGGTACCGTGGAACTGAAAATTCATGCTTTTGTATAAGATTTAAATTGCAAACCATGTCCATTTGTGCCATTAGAAAAAAAATAATTTAAAAAAAAAATCACCTGGCTCGCTTGACAAGATTTTAGCTCTATTGTGGATTAATTCCAGGGCAGTAATTCAGAAAACCCAGCATTCTCATGCAGCCCTAGCTGCACAAAGCTTTCTTTTCTGTCCTGAATGGTTCCACTGTCTGACTTTTGGCTTCCAAGGCAATCTCTGAAGGATGTATAGATTCCAATCATAAGAAGTTCTCACCCCAAGATGCCTCATCACAGCCTGGAAGTACCTACTAAAGGAATAAGCACTGCTCATTCCTTAAGATTATTCTTAATAACAGTTATCTTCCACATGAATATTCTGAAGCACACAGCAACTATTCATTTCTCTGCATTCTGAACCTATATTAAGGCACAAAGTTTTTATTTCTGTCTTGGCAGATATTGACAGCTTACCATGGATTTTGCATGGGTGCTGTGTGCCGGATGTAAATCAGTTGTCAAGTCATGCTAGTTTGTTCTGGAAGCTGCCTGCAGTAGCTGCTAGAGCTGCTAGTAGCTGTTTCACATAGAGGAGCAAATAGCTGTCTTCCCAAGCCCACAGCAGCTGAGGTGAAACACTTCTGTACCACTCACTTCTGCAGGTTTATGTGACAAAAATGCTGCTGGAATTCCCAGAGTGAAATGGTGACTGGAAAAGAACTGATGGCTGAAGAACTTCAGAACTGGAGAGTCCATTTTAAATGGGATCAAAATGAAAACTGGTCACATTTTATTCGAGAAGAAAGAACAATCTGTCTACAAAGATAGCACCAAGGACAGTAATCACTTTCTGCCATCTTCAACTACTTCTACTTGCACTTATCTTCTTCCTTCTTTTCAATCTAAACCATGTTTCTGTGGGCTAGGAAGGAAAGCAATCGCCTGGTACTACAACACCCACACAGAAATGTTCCCTGGGTCAAATGAGGGAATCAGAGTCGTATGTACATGGATATAGTGTTCACTAGAATTCAGGACCAGCAGGGGAGGAACTTTTTAAGTGATAATTGCAATTATGAATTGATAAACTCACATTTGAAGTATCAACAAGCACATAACCTCATAATTTACTCCTTCCCTAAATAATCCTTCAGTTTTACATGCAAAATGTTCCCATCTGCTCATTTATAAAAGAAATACAAATATGAAAAAAATGCTACATTAAAGAAAAATTTGTTAAGAGGTTATCAGAAAAAAACCTCTTAAGTAAAAAGACAAAATTACTTCCTTATTAACAGCACTACATTCAAAGAGAAGATGATGCGCTCAACTTTCACTGTCCAACTTAATGAGACAGAACTGTAACTGGGGAATTTTCAACCTCTATGTATTCAATGCAAGCAAGAACTAACAAACAGATTTGTTTTTCTCTTGATGACTCCTCAAATATGTAAATGTGCATATTTTTTTCTTCCAAAGTGAGTTTTTTTTTTTAATCTTCCAAGAAATCTCTATGGGAAAATGAAAATGTACCTGAAGAATCCCTGCATTTGGAAAAACAGTAATAATAAAAACACTACAAAGCTCAGCAACTCATTTATCTTTGAAAGAATAGATAGCAAATCTTTGAAGATATTTTCAGTTCATATCATATTGAGATATTTGTAATTCATATCACAGGCCCACTTACCCCACTGCACCTCAGTGTATTTCTTCTGAATATAGTTTTCATAGATTTACAAATTATATTTCCATCCAATGATGGTAGCTTTTTCTTTAACTAACAGATCATTAGCTCTCCCCAGCTTCATGTTTCAGCAAGCATTTGGTCATTTCTACCTGTTTAACTGTATTTGCACTCATTACAACTTTACATTATACATCATTAGACAGCAAATTTTATACTACAACACCGTAACTCACTCCATATTAAAGGGGTATGTCTAAAGATAAAACACTGCAACACTCCTTATCTTCAGACATGAATAAATCACATGTGGCAAAGCAAGACAAAAAGCATGTATTATATACTCACTCACTTATATTACAGCTTATGGAGCTAATGCGTTGGATTCCAAGATCTTAAGTCCTATGGACTTACCAATAGTTTGAAAGTTTAAAAGAATCTAAAATGAGTGTTTTAACTTAGAATGACCACATCTTGTCCAATGCAGAACAACTATGAACCCCCTATAAGGTATATTTTAGGCAGCAGGGACAGACTTAGATGTTGGACACAGGTTTACCACTTCACAGATTGTTTATGACTCATTACTGAAGTCATGTTCTCTGGATAAATGAAGTTATCAAGCAGTAACAGGCCATGTACTCTCTCAGGGATATTTAAAATGAATCAACAGGACATAATAATTTCAATTACTTTTTTTTTTTAGTATGGGAAATTACTACTTGATATCTCCTAGTATCCACTAAGTTTACAGGGTAAGTGAATAAGCAGCCTAACACAGATGCAGCTAGACTAGGCTGAGAAGCTAAAAACCCATCTTATTACTAACCCATACTTGAGATTATCAGCTCATTTAACAGCCATGTCAGCAGACCCTGCCAGATTTCTCCTTAGACTTTTGGCCAAAATGAGTTTGCTTTAGATGAAACTGCTGCTGGACAAGACACGAGCTAATCCAGATAGGATCCACTGCAGAGGATTAAGAGACTGCTCCCAGAAGATCTTCTTGGGATTCAAGCGAAAGAGAGTGAGGCATGTATCCTTCCAGCCAGAGCAGCTAAAGTGCAACCAAGACCTGCAGCTTTTCAGATAGCTCCACCTTGCTTTGAGAATAGTGAGCTTTGCAATAAATAAAAGCCTAGTGTCAAGTATAACCAAAGGTAGGTAGAGATAGATCTTGCTCTCTTTTTAGATACTTCTGCAAAAAGATTTCACACTTTTCTTTTCCAATTAAGCCAGCTAAAATGGCTGTCATGTGCAAAAGGAAGGGACCAGGCTGTGTTTAGTTCAAATAAAGAGCAGAGAGAAGCCAGCCTTGAGTCTGAGAAAACTCCACTTCCAAATGAATCAGCCATGTGAATCTACTGGCTGCCTGGCACTCAGATATAACAACTGTCAAAATTTAAAACTGGGGAGCTGAGCTGAAATGTCATTTGTGACACACAGGCTCATGACCCCAGATATAAAAAAGTTCAGATGTTCACAAACAGCCACTTCTTTTATTACCTGTGACCAGGTCGTTTCCAGTAGCCAGAGGACAAGCTGATAACTGATCTAGAATAAAGGAACCGTCAACATGATATTTTACTGACCTTTGGACAAATGTCCCCACATACAAACAATCTCCCCCTTGCATGAATACAGGCAGTCAAAGTTTGCAGGTGTCAGAGATGGGTTGGAAAAAAAGGATAAACCCCTCCTAAAACTTTCGAGTCTATATTTCAGTCTTAAGTCAACAATAACCTATGTCCATCCTACTGCATACCCTCAAGAGAGAGGTAATAAAAGAAAAAAACTACTGGATTTATTAGGGATTTCACTTGACTTCTACTTTTCTTTGCCTCCCTCTACACAAACATGAAGCCTTGTGACTAAAGTTGTACTCTGCAAAACCTAGATGTTTTGTATATCTGGCCAATGTTCTGCTCTGACTTCAGTTTCCTTTAAATAGATATCAAAAAAGAAGAGCGTTCCACCAAAATGTAGGAAGATTTAAGAAAATAGAATTCATAAAACAGAATAACCTTGGTTGGAAGGGATCTTTCAGATTATTGAGTATGACCAGAACCATCTCTAAGCTCTATGTCTGCCACATTCCTGGGCAGCCTGTGCAATTCAGTCTAAAAATTTTTCCAAACATCCAGTCTAAAGCTTTTCTGGGACAACCAGAAAACCTTTTGCTTTCATCCTATTCAGATATGAAGGTGTGCTTAATTTGGGGAAATTAATTTGAGGGTGAGAGAAGAGTGGCACAGGCTGCCCAGAGAGGGTGTGGGGTGTCCTTCTCTGGAGACATTCAAAACCCACCTGGATGCCTTCCTGACATATCTGGTCTAGTTGTTTCTACTCTAGCAGGGGGACTGGACTAGATGATCTCTTAAGGTTCCCTTCCAAACCCTGCTATTCTGTGCTACTGTGAAATAACTCACTTATTCCCAAATGAGTCACTTTTTCTTCCCCCAGTCTTTCAGTTCATTCAGAAGCTTAAGTTAATGAAATCACATATTAAAAGAGAACATCTCTCATTGTTTGTAACTGAAACAAAGCTAAAACCTTTGTGTTCTATGCTATTTATTGTCTTTTAAATATTAACACTAGGCAAAAAAAAAAACAAACTCACAACACACAGAATATGAGAAGGGGGAACAGAGCAGTGTGGACATTTGAGAATCACATGTATCTGTTTGCATGCAGACACACACTGGAAAATTGCAGTAATTAACATTAAATTGAATTTACACTGTTTGACAGAACTGCCAACACTTGAATATTAACAAAGCGTTTGAATGGAATCAGCTCTCCAAGTCATGCCCTGTGAAACAGATGAAGCCCACGCTCCAAAAGAAAAGAGATGTCATTATGCCTGGTCAGTTTTGGAGGGGCCTGTTTCTTCATCTCACTTTTTAATAATGAAATTATGAGGAAGACACCAATCGGACTATCCTGATCAAGATGTCTGATGTCAGACAACAATGATATGCAGCCCTACTACATTCTAATCTATGAAGCTTGCCTGACCCCCCGAGTTTCTAACTGGGATGCACATAGTAAATGAGCAGCAAAGAGAATAACACAGTAAAATCATACATAGACTGTTTGAAAAAAAAAAAAAAAAAGACACCAATGCAATATTCAATTGTCCTTGACTTGAAATTAATACATTTACATTTGTTAGTGGACTTTCTTGAAAAGAGGCATGCTTTTTCAAATCACAAGAAGTTGAACATTTTTATTTCACAATTTGTAATTGAAAACATTGGAAAAGTATAAAAAACCTTTTACCTTCCCTTCAAAAAATAATGTAACTTATTCTGTAATTAACATACTGATTTAAAGGATGATTCCTCCAAGTACTGTTCATAATAACCACAAAATGATCAAATAAAGTATTAAGAAAATTAAAGCACGAAAGGACTGAGATTAGATAGTCAGTTCATTTACACAGACACACTGCTATACACAGCTACAGAAAATTCATTCTGATTAAACTTCCTTCTTAAAGTGATACTAAAAGCTCAAAGGAGGCTGGTAGCCCATCCAAATGGGATTTTAAATTTTTTTTCCTGTCTTTTAAATCTTTTCTCCTCTAGAAGGACTTAAGCTAAGATGAATACAGCAGTATACAGTAAAAAGCTGATTTATTCATTTTCACAATGTGCAAATTTTTAGATGCCTATAGATACTGACAATCAGACCTAGCAAATCAGATGCAGCTGCAGGAGAAACAGGAACAGCAGCTTTAACATCTGGACTTTTTGGCCCCTGGTTTTGGTCACTACAACAACAGCCCTGACACAGGCACCTTCTTCTGTGCAATTACTGGCTTTGATCAACCAAGTTTATATAAACTTTGTAGCTCCTCTAATACACAGGTATCACCCACTGCCCATGTCATGGGTCAGTTTTTCCTGGTTACAACCAATAATACATTTTCATTAATAAAGGTTCTCAGGGTTTCTTCCTGCCATTTAAAAACAGCACTAACTCTCTTGCTTCTCCTTGTTTTGCACTCAGTGGACAAGGTCACACACCTACAGGGTCCTAATAGGACCAAGCAGAGGATAGCTAAGAGATGAAGCTTGTGTGGCACCTTCATGATTTATTGCTGTATTTCTGCCTCTCAGCTTTGGAAAGAGATTGATGCTTTGCTGCCATTGCACACATTCCCAGAACACCTCCTGAGTTGTCAATCAAGTAAGATTTCCCTAATTTAGCTCTTTAACTGCATTTACAAGATCTTATTTTTTACCGAGACTGCAAAAAAATCCAACAGAATAGACATCACAAACCACACACTAAGAAAGCATCCCTGTCACAAAGGCTACACAAGCCACAGCAACCAACTATGATTTCAGAAGGGAAAAAATATCTCACTAGTAAGTGCCAGACAGTAAAGAAACTCTACTAACAGTGTATTGTACAACAAACCATTACATGAAAGCCAAATCAAGTACCTTTTTATTGCCCCCAGAGGTATCATTTAGGCTAACCATCAAACATCTGCTTGCCTTCAACTTAGAAGTGGGAATTTACATCCTGGAAGAGCTATTTCTACTACTTCTAAGGCTAAAATAATTCTAACTCATGCAAGCCAGCTGATGAACAAATTAATGAACAAACTACATGGGGTGTAATGCTGGTGCCCTCTACTGTGCAGTATTAAAAACTACATGAAATTAGTTCCATCTGTACTCCAAATAATAAGAAACCATACAAATACAATAAATTAAGAATTTACATCTTCAGGGGAATAGCAAATAAAAATAATCTTGACATAAATATATGAATCTCTGTGTCTTCTTAATTAAAAGGTGATAAATTACCACAGCAGTCACTATACAACTGCAACTCTCTCATAACACAGAAATAAGTATGACTAGCCTTCATCTTCCAGAACTTACCATGAGGAATAAATCAATACCATGAGGAATAAACCATGTTTCTAAAATACCTGCTGAAAAAAATCAGCTTCAAAACTGAGTGAGAGAATGGAGAGCGAAGCTTGCAAATACTGGAGAAGAGCAACCTCTACCGGTCATAAGGGTAAAAATGAGAAAACAAATGCTACACATTTTTCTGTCTTACACCATTTAGTTCAATATTAAAGGGAATTTCTGCAACAAATGCCAGAGCGTAATTTTTTCCTGGCCAAAGAATTTTAATTCTGTTAAATACAAGGGCATTCAAATGTATGAATTATGTACGACAATCAAATGTGAGAATGGTTAATTTTGGAGTGTCACTAGACACGACTTCTGTTCTGCTGCATGGTGATTAATTATTAGCTATCGTTAGTTAATGACAAGGGACTTCATTTTAGAGTGAGTCATTGTTACATATAGAAATAAGTCAATGAAACTGAGGGTCAGGCACATCTTTCTTGAGACAAAGCAGCCTCAGACTCCGCATATCTGAACAGGATAAAACTCATTCTTTTTCTAGTTGTGGGAGCAGAGGAAGATGGAAAACTACAAATCATTTTCACTACTACCAGGCATTTATGGTGTTCTGTCCTTGAGCCAATGATTCAACCGCATGAACTTAAAATTTAAAAAATTCAAAAACAGTGCAATACTTGTAATCCCTGCTGAAAGTCACCAACAGGAGGGATCACCTGGATCAACAGGAGGGAACAGCTGGAAATGATGCTTCAAGACCTTTTCGGTGAGTTCTTCAGCATTTTAGCTCAATATCCTTCCTGTGTTGAGGGCTCCAGAACTGGACGTAATACTCCAGGTGGGGTCTTACCAGTGCTGAGTAGAGGGGTAAAATCACCTCTCTTGAACTGCTGGTCACACTCCTCTTGATGCAACCCAGGATTTGGTCGGCCTTCTTGGCTGCGAGTGCACACTGTTGGCTCATGTTGAGTTTGTCATCAACTGACACACCCAAGTCTGTGGATGCCCCCTCTCTGGAGGTGTTCAAGACTAGGCTGGACAGGGCACTGGGCAGCCTGGTCTAGTGGGAGGTGTCCCTGCCTATGGCAGGGGGGTTGGAACTCTATGATCTTTAAGGTCCCTTCCAACCCAAACTATTCTATGATTCTATGATTTTACACCAGTTGCAGATTTTAGTCCCCAAATCACAAAACTTTAGCTGCTTTAGTGGTATTTCCCACTCCTGCTATTCATATAAAGTTTTTAAGACTTCACACATTGAAACTTTCAATTTTTATGAAGAAAAAGGATGACAAAACTCAGTCATTCAAAATGAACAGCTAAATAAATGCATTGCATAGGGTCTGCTGCTTTGGTCCATATCCTTCTTGCCCTCTCTCCTAGAAAAGTTTCTTTTTTCTTGTTTTTTGAAAACAATCAGTTTGCTAAAGTTCTATCTATTGCCTGCCTGGGTTACAGGAAATAAGTTAACCCAAGTGTAAGAAAACTTCAAAAGCTGTACTTTAAAAGATCAGCAATTTCAAGACATTATATGTGCCTTCATCTTTTTAACACTCCACTACTATTTGAAATTCTACAAAACTCTACTTCTACTACCAGAATTGACAGGTATAAATATTGGTTGATATTTCCATGCCAAAAAAGATTTTTTTAAAGCTAGAGGGATCAAAAAAAAAATAAAAATCCAGGCTATTTAATTTGCAATTGTCTCAGAAAATCATTCAGTAGGGTGGAGTGCATCTTAGACCTCCTAGCTGGGTCATCTTCTGTTGTATTCATCCGCATTTTAATGCCTCTGCTGAAAGTCTCTGATTATAATAAACTTTACCACAGGTCATCACAACCATCTGGAAAGGGCTTGTGGTTTCTCTGACTGGGTGTAGCCTTCTAATTATGTAGTTTTATAAATGATACTGTAAACTTCTGAAATCATGTCTGGACTTCATCTCTTGTTGACATTTTGTCTGTAGTGAGGCAAAGCTCTCTGATGTGGCCAAGAGAAATGAATCTTGCATTTCACTTACAAAAAGAGAACAAGCAGTCCAGGAACAACTTGATGGCTAGATATGGTTTTACTAGGAAAAATATCTAATCAGCTCAAGAAATTAGCATCCTGACCATCAATGAAGACAGCATTTCAAGACAGTCTCCTGTTTGCCTGGGTTTCTTTTCGTGCCACACATCTGAAAGTGAGGGAAGAGAAACCTCCTAGAACTCAGAGCACAGATACAACCCATGTGCGAGGCTAGAGATCACCAGTCAGATTTCACAACAGGTCCCACTTTACATCCCCTTCTATGAAAGGAAGGCCAAATTCCCTTTCACCTGTGAGAGAAGTCAATTATGAATTGATAAACTCACATTTGAAGCATCAACGAGTACACAGCCTCATTATTTACTCCTTACCTAAATAATCCTTCAGTTTTACATGCAAAATGTTTCCATTTTGTACATTAAACAAAATATTTATTAAGTGAACATGTAGTGTCACTTGCATTCTTAGCTCACATTAAAACTTCCATAAGAAGAGTCAAGTAACTCTCCTTGGAGTTAGTTATTGATATTTTTATTACTTGTACATTCCCTCACCATACTGTTAGTGGGATAACATGCCTACCAGTGGAACTCTTACTATGCTGCTCCTCCAACAGTTCACCTTCCCATATTTCCTGCCCCTCAATATGCCTTCCCTAAATTTTCTTCAGTGCTTTAATTCCAGTTCAAATTCCCTCCTAGACTTTGCTCCCTATTCCTTCATGGAAAACTATCATAATTAAATAGGAAACAGAGCTGCAATTACCCTTGACAACTGTTGAAATGTTTTCAGTAGGTTTCCCATGAACAGCCCAAATGAGAGTAATGAAGATAACGGGTAAGTCCCTGCAGCACAAACACAGCAAGAGAGTTCCTGTAAATTCAGACAAGACAATACGCATTTTGATTCACACTGAGTGCTTTCTCCTCAGAGCTCTATCAGCTAAAATATCCTCCTGTTAATCATTTCAGTTCTGCAGAATCAAAATATATCCTGTAGGACAAACAAAAGCATTCAGAGAACTAGTGCCAGCCTGAAAAAGCTCTGTTACAGGCTGAGAGTTTTCCAGCCCCAGATTAAGCAAATCAAGATCAGACTTTCTTAGGTGCTAGATATTTAGTGCCAGTGATGTCTGAGGGAGCCGACAATCTTCAACATCTCATAAAACTAGAGTGAGCAGAAGGTCTCTGAAAGTGATCAGCCTGAATTAGAGAACAAAAACTTCTAGATTTTATTTCCTTGATTCTTTCATATGCCACACTTTCTGTATGTACAGGCCCACCATGAATTTTGCATAACTCATTGTTCCCTCTGTACTTATCATTATTCCTTCCTTTTGCCACCAGCTATTTTTCCTCCTCCTCTGACAGTGACCCTCCATGTCAGTTCTCATGTACCACAAGCTAGAGGCTCTATACCCCGCCCATCTGCCTCTAAGCCAGTGTCTGCATTTTCATAGAATCATAGAATATGTTTAGTTGGAAGGGACCTTCCAAGGCCATCTAGTCCAATCTCTCTGCAGCAACAGGAACATCCTGCATTGATCAGGTCACTCAGAGCCTCAGCAAGTCTGAACTTGAAAGTCTCCAGGGATGGGACCTTCACCACTTCTCTAGGCAACCTGTGCCAGTGTCTCACCACCCTCATGGTGAAGAACTTCTTTCTAATGTCCAATCTAACCACTGTCCCTCATCCTATCATTCCACGCCCTGGCAAACAGTGTCTACCCCAGCTTTCCTGGAGCCCTTCAGGCTCTGGCAGGTTGTCATAAGGTCTCTCTGGAGCCTTCTTTTGTACAGACTCAACAGCCCCAGCTCACTCAGCCTTTCCTCATAAGAGAGGTCCTCCAGCCTCTTGATCAACCTTGTGGCCCTCCTCTGGACCCTTTCTATCAACTGCATGTCATTCTTGTGCCAAGGGCTCCAGAGCTGGATGCAGTACTCCATGGGAAGTCTCACCAAGCAGAGGGCCACAATGACCTCTCCTGAGCTGACAGCCATTTCGATCTTGGCACTGGGGGCAAGGTCCTCCACTCATCTCACCACAGCAGCTGGCAATCTGGGAAGTTGGGATAGCAATAGTCTTCTATCACAAAGGAACAGAGAATGATTCACAGAAATCAAAAAACTACACTGAGCTTCAAACACTTCTTCAAAGCACTAGTTTTACTCTCCTGGTTACAATCCTAAAATGCTGGAATTCCTCTCTTCCCATCTGTTTACTAACAACTCCTTACAGATCCACTAATACTGACATAGCAGCAATTTTGCCTCCCTCATCGGTAAAGCACACAACTACCAGTACCAAGGAAGCCACCTCTCAAAACCACAAGGGAAGTGCAGAATATTGAGCCCTACACCAAAGTGCTGAGCAAAGCTCTCAAACTGCAGAAAAAGCTTCAGCTTTCACCAAGAATGTTTAAAACCACCCTCTCTATAACTGGAGCTACTCTACTCAACTCAGTGTACATTTGCCAGGCCCATAGCAAAGTAATGAATCACTCCAGATATAAAGCACACCATTTTCCTGAAAAGAAAGAAAAGTTCACACTTATCTAGAGTAAACACTGAATGAAGATACTGACTACAGTGAATATGGACATGTTCTGTTTCCAGAGGGGGAAAAATACATGTTCTTCATTATTAGAAGCATATGCCACAGTTTCTCCACATTGCGATCTGTTCCCCATCACTTTCAGGCAAGATCAGAATTCCAATAGATCTGATTAAGACAGGGTAAACATTAAATCAGCATCTCCTACTCATAGATGAAAGGACTTCAAGTAACCAAAACACAAATGCCTACAAGTCAATCCATCAGATTAATTGTTCTTATTGGTCCACATTATCACTAACAGAGTACAATGATTATACAGGTCTGCCACAGACCTATTATACAATACCTGTTAGCCATGGTATCACTAGAAGTTAGATTTTAATTACAACATGTTGGGAAAAAGTATGTACTTCAGCTTCAAGTAGTTACTTATTGCAATGAAGTCTAATGTCTGCTAAAGCAGTAACTTCAGGTTAACAGAACTGAAGGAAAGAAAGACTCCCTCAAAGGAAATGGTTAGAAGACCAAGTAAGAGAAGAGACTAATTAGTGACTATTGGAGGCACTCAGGCACTACATAAAAATACTCACAATAAATCCAAGTTTTTTATAGTCTCGAGTATACATAGATTTGCGTTTCTCAATGCTGCCACTACTATTGTTAGGTTCAGATTCTGCATCAAATGCAATTCTTCGTAGTTCAAATATGATATCCCGTTGAGCCTGTTAAAAAAAGGTTAAAAAAAGTCAGTCAGAACAACTTAACTCTGGATTCAATAACCACAAAGGCTGTTTCAAAACTACGCATTCTCTCTGCTGCCTCTTTGTATAAATCCTCTATATCATACATAAACAGTCAGCAAGAATTATTTCGTCTTTCCTCTTCTCCAAAACCCTCCCATTTATGGGGTTCACATGCAGATGTTTAGATGTTGACACCCAGAAGCCAGACCCGTACTAGTGGGGCCAATAACTGAAGGATGAAATGAAAAGGCACACTTTTGGTAAGTGTGCAATTTTGATAGCACAGGAATGGGGCAAGAGAGGAATTACTGCATTTACACATCACTAGAAAAGTCTCAAGAGAGTGATAACCACCCTGTCATCAATACTAATACTCTGTTAGTNCATACAGATAAATCAACCTCGGAATGTAGGGACTATTATCTGATACAAAACCCTCCCATTTATGGGGTTCACATGCAGATGTTTAGATGTTGACACCCAGAAGCCAGACCCGTACTAGTGGGGCCAATAACTGAAGGATGAAATGAAAAGGCACACTTTTGGTAAGTGTGCAATTTTGATAGCACAGGAATGGGGCAAGAGAGGAATTACTGCATTTACACATCACTAGAAAAGTCTCAAGAGAGTGATAACCACCCTGTCATCAATACTAATACTCTGTTAGTCACTTTCTATGGAGGTATGACCAGTTAACTACATGTACATTCCTGACATTATCCCGGCTTAGAAGAACTGATAAGAAACAAGAAGAGTAAAATCCAATAGTATGATATTACTTGTTTACATCCCGCTCTCCCATCCTCTCTTCTCCAAATCATCAGCAATTCTTAACAAAAATGCCTCTTAAGAAATGAAATTAGGTACTTCCTTGTACAAGGCCAATTAAAAGCCCACAAAAACTGAAGAAACACATCTTATCTATGGCTCATTGACTTTACATTTGACTCTCTCCAGAAAGTAAGTGCCCTTTTTGCACAATGAATATTCAAGTCGGTATTTGGACACAGCAAGCAATGAACAAATCAACAACTACTATCTAATAACCAATTAGCTTAAACTCCAGCATGTCAGATAGTTTTCCCTTAAACATTCATTTTATCTCTACAGTAATATTTTCAGGAAGCAGAATATATCTCGGTTGCTCCTAAGAAGTACACAAAAGAAAGAACTGATGGGCTACTGCTTGGAGTTTTAGCTCAGGATGACACCAAATTCAGTTTATAGAAATAAATGCTAAGGGGAATAGCCTGCCCTTTTAATTGTACTTTTGCAAAGGAATGCAGTAGCCAGTGCACCTTCTACCAACCAGAAAACATAATCCAAGCTCAAAGAGAAAGAGAGAGAATGAACAAATGAATGGAGTAAGCATTTTTAGCAGTGTCTTTTCCTCCATAAAAAGCATTAGGTGCATCAATGAGCAATTTTCCTCTTTCTGTTCTGACCACATCATACCAGAAGCCTACCTGATCCTGTGGATCCANGTGCACCTTCTACCAGAAAACATAATCCAAGCTCAAAGAGAAAGAGAGAGAATGAACAAATGAATGGAGTAAGCATTTTTAGCAGTGTCTTTTCCTCCATAAAAAGCATTAGGTGCATCAATGAGCAATTTTCCTCTTTCTGTTCTGACCACATCATACCAGAAGCCTACCTGATCCTGTGGATCCATTTTTGTCATCATTCTGTCTTCCAGCAGGTTAAAGGTAAGTACTTGGAGAACATAAAGTTGGTGTGCCATTTCATTATTGATGGCCCTCTGTGCCCTGATAACATGCTGCAAAGAGAGACAGATTCTGGTCAATGCCATCGTAGAAGAGTATTACATTAAGCACACTCAGGTCTTACAACTTCCATTAAGCGTGTGTTTGCTATGGAACAGTCTATACAGGAAGAAGAAATAAAAATAGAACCAATGTTACTGATTTAAGAACTAAAGAAGTAACTTAATGGGACAGGACTTTATAATAACAATGACAACTCTAGTAAGTTTTCTCCTTCTAGCCACTAGAGCCTACCTATGTACACAACAAGTAGCACGAAATGAAGACAGTACCAAGAAGTGACTTCAAAGAATTAATTCCCTAACAAAAGCATTACAACTCCGTATATTTTTTTAAAAGCGCATATATCAAGAAAATACTTAAGAGAGCAGCCACCTGAGCAGAGAACTATTTGGGCTGCAAACACAAGCAGCAAATATAAGGATATAAAAGGGCTGCTGATGCAGGGGTCAATGCTACATCATAATCCTACCTCTACCAAACAAGCCTGATCTTTACAAGGAAGACTGCTTAGAAAAACATCAGCATACAATGCCCCATATGTATAGAATTATTCTATGCAGAAAGTGGATACCATACAGATGGATAATTATTAAAATCCCGAGTAGGCCAGAAAACAAATGGTTCTATAAGGGAAACAGAGTTGGGTCACCCAACACAGCTGAGTGAAAGTCATCAAACAGGAGATGGATACAGCAACTGATGGTGTACAGTTACTGAGAATAAAAACCTGTCTGACAAAAAGCACTGGAGCATCTTACAACAGTAAATGAACATCTGAGAATACTGTCCATGTGTTTATACCAAATTCCTTATCAAGACAAGCAGTGTATGAAAACAAGTCTTCTGAGACAACTTCTGGGAGATTTTTTACGCAGCACCGAAATTAAGACAGTGAAAGAGAAAAAAGGCAGAGGAGTTGTTTGGTTTTTTAGTTTGTTTTACACTGCCTGGTATCTCACAAAAGTGCTAGCAAGAGCCCTTTCCCTCATAGCCTTGGAGATGTAACCTAATCTATGGTAAAAAGGTAAAATCCCTTTGATTTTCCACGATAGCAGAAGCAAGTCTTCTATATTACATTCATTAACTTCACTCTGAGCTGTGTTTCACACGTTTTCCTGTGCAAGTGGATACAAATTGTGCTCAGCTTCATATAAAGACAGAATAATCTGTAGAACCAAAAAATACAGAAATTCATTCTGCAAGAGAGAAAGATCCATGTTGCTTGCTCTACTGTCATCAGCTTGAAACTTTAACACAGAAAGCTTGCCATAAATTCCTCAGACAACCCCTAATGAGCACAATGAAGTTCACATTCTCCACAATGAAAATGTTTGAGGTATTATTCTTTCACTCTGTATTGCATTTTAATGAAGACACTACAATTTATTTGATTGGGAAAATATCCTTTCTGATAATCAGCTTTGATCCGTTCAGTGACCAGCCTTCTATCTTGTACACTGCAGGCTTCAAAACACACCAAAATTTAAGCTCAACTAAAATATATCAAGATGAAACCTACTGACACCAAAATTGGAGTCACATTTTCCTCTCTGCTATTATATAAAAAACCAAATTATATACTTACAGTTAAGATGATGGAGCGGAGCTGCTTCTGTGCCAAAATGTTTGCCATTTCCTGATTTATTTTAAAAATTAAAAAATTAATTATTAGCTGAAAACAGATATTATAGAGCTATACCTAGAAGAACACTGACTTAAAAGATTTTAGTTTTATGTATCTGCAACATTATTTATAAAGGAAACAAAGCAGAATATCAACTATACCATTGTATATATTACTTTAGGAATTATAAACTTGGATCACTATGTTATGAGAAAAGGGGCAAAGAAAGTTAAGAGTATATCTCAAGTCAAGGACTTTGGTAATCCAAACTCAGAAATGGAAGACCTCGGATGAGGGCTAAGCAGAGTATTTACACACAACTGTTCAAGCATAATGTTCCCCCCTGCAGACAACACAGAAGGAAGCATGGAATGGAAGCCAGCCAGGAATTTGAAAGTAAATGTCAAACACCATGCTTATTTACATTACTCTGCTCTAGCTTTCAATTACATCAACTCAGTACAGTTTAATCACAGCAAGTTATACTTCTCCCTCACACTTTGGTAGCAATGCTGACATTGGTTTGCTATTTTGTCTTAACTTCTCTTTCTAGACCTGTCAGAAGCCACTATCAAGGAATACACATTTTCACTGTCATTCTGAAGCAGCTTTTTCCAGCTGACTGCGCTGCAAAGAGTCCCACAATGCATAGGAGGAAATATTTTATACTCATCAGCAGCATCTAACTCATACCTACAAGTGCATGCTTGATTCCTGATCACCATGATCTTTCCTATGAACATAGAAAGGTGTGTATGCAGATATAAGCTAGCATATGCAAGACATAGAACTTAGAGCAATTATCATCACCTAATGGCCTTAAAATTCTTATTTTCAAAATGTAGAGTTTAAGGAACTGGATATATAATGGAAATAAAGCAAGAGTTAAAGGTGAGAACTCTCTTGCAGAAAGAAAACAATCCTAATTGCAAGATAGTACCCAGTTGTAAATACAATGCCTGTTTTCTTTATACTATATTAAGGTGCTACAATAGAAAGTGGGAACAATAGGGACAGGAAAAAGGGACCCAGGGCAAGAGAAGCCCTGCTTTAGTTTGTATGTCTTTTCTGGCTGAGCACATAAAAGGAATGCAGATGTGTGGAAAAGCACAACTGAGCTGCAGGGGGAGTGCCAGGCACATGATACATTTCGTATTAACAAGCTGGCTAGTTTTGTCAAACTATATTCACAGCCAAAAGACGGTCTGGTAAAGAAAATCAGGTAATCTTTTCTATAGTTGAGGCCAAAAAAAGGCAATTATTTTATTTTGCTTTTTAGAGAGGATTAACAAATTGTCACTCCTTTCTTACATCTGCAATTTAAAAAACTGATACTAGTTTTTGTCACTGAACAAAAACTGCCAGGAACAACAAACATTCACAAAACCAATTACTACATCAAAATCAAGTTTGTCTCCAAGGAGTCTATTAGCAGCCGCTGAGCTGCCTTTTCTGAAATAAGTATTGTAATAATAGATAAAAAGAAGAATTATCTGGCAAAATTTGCCATCTCATTTCCCATAGCAGTTTGTCTGCAAAAATCAAACAATTGCCAAAAAAAGTGTTGCAAACATTCACGGTACCATTTTAGTGTCCAAACTCTCAGCTCTCTTCTGATAAAGACTTTTTTTTTTTATTTTAAATATCATAGGTTTTTCTCTGGTCCTTGACAGTGGCAGAGGAAGCAAAGCAGCCAGGGAGTCCTCATTAAAAAGAAAAACCTTGAAACTCTTGCCTTTTTCGCATTACAGAAATTGAAAATGAAGACAGAAGGAAAAAAAAAAAAAAGAAGGAAAGGGATTCAGATAGCAGAACCAATTTAAATCCTTTCCTTAATTGCAGTGCAGGCATCCACATCAACAAAAAGGGTGCCAAAGCTCCAAGGGCCACATCAGTCCTAACCATAATAGTGGTGAGTGCCAAACTTTAAATTCTGAGATTACATTGCATAAGTATCTTGTCTTAAAAAGACAGAATTCAGTTAACAATATCAGCAACCCTATCTTGAAACTAAAGGGCACCTAGACACCTAACCTTCTTTATTATGTGTGATTTGCTAACCACAAGACAGATATAAAGAGAAACATAACAAAATTTGACTACTTGTTATATGTTATTAAAAGCAGAAAGAAGTTTTCTTCAAGTGTCAGAGCTATTAGCCTCAAAGAGAAGTCTGATTAGCACAAACTCCACAAGATGCCCTCTTTCCTTAATGACTGAAGATTGTATTGGAAGAAGAAAGAAAAGAAGAATAGGAAAAAAGCCTTTTTTGAAAAAAAACAGACCATGGTTTTACTCTTCACAATTTTAAAAGATATTTTTGAAGCAAAAAAGAAAGAACAATTAATCTTTATGCAACATTTAAAAATGTAAATAAACTGAATAAACTAACAGAATGTCCCCACAAGAATTATCATGACTGATCCTGGAGACAGAAATGTTAAAGAAATAAATAAATTACTAAATCTGTTGTAAGACAAGCTAATGACTTCATAAACATGGATAAAGCTCCTCTATTTCATAACACATCACATTTCATCCTCATTTAACATCAGTTCACAGTCTTGAAATGTTTCCTTTTGAGACTTCTGATCTCTGGCACTCAAGCTAGCTTAAAATAATATACACTATAACAGTCACTATATACTTACATGGCAAGATATTTCAATTTTCAAAAGGAATGCATTTTTTATTAAGAAAAAAATCTCAGGGGCAGAACAGTTTACCAAAAAATAGCCTGCTTTTACAAGCTGGGATGCCAAAGATTTCAGTACAATAAATACTAGAGCCAGCCACAGGCAATAGGGTTCACGTGAGGTTACAGGGAACTAAAAAAGCAAAGAAGCAGTTTAATTTCTACTAATATTGGTGCAACATGGTGATAGCTCCATTAAAATGAACTGAATCACAACAGCATGAAAAACAACAGAACAAATTTCAGCTTGAACTAAGTGCATGAAAAGTGACTGGGGCAACTGCAGGCATGAAAATTACAGTTTTCCTACAGATAAGTAGATATACACGAGCCAACAACTTACCTGCCTCTTGTCATCTGGTGCTTTAAGGAAAAGTGCATTTATTACTGCAATGGTGTATGTCTGGATTTCTTGGTCTGTCCTGTTTGGAATAAAATTATGAACAGGAGAGAAGAACATGAATATATGAGCTGTAGAAATTGATCTCCTGGACGCATTACTGCAGGTATAAGTGGAGGAATTGCTTGCTCTAGCAAAAGTTAGGTAATCAAAGCTTTTCATGATCAATTGTCTCAGGAGTCAAGATATTCCAATGGGAGACTCAGCATCCAATAAAGGTGGAATGAATTGCACCTTTGAAGTGCCACTGCCACAAGTGAATACAGCAGGAGCCCAGACAATCAGCTTCTGACAGATGCCCAACAACTAGAGATAGGGAGAAAAATCTTCTTTGAAAGGTTCTGGAGAACAATCTGTTGGTATTTACAGCTTTCCAGGTGAGTTGAAAATGCTGAGAGGCAAGAATTACTGTACACATGACATTACCCTATGCCACAGGAGGCAGTTTCCATCGATGCAACCATTGCAGTTCACCATTTAAGAAAAAAGTTCTCCATTTTCAAACATATCTCTAGCAAAAGTTGACCAATTTTTGTATTACACCCTTCTCAGAGGCTGGGGAGCAAAGCCATGCCAACTGCATGCTAACAGCATTGAGCATTTCATTACTTTATTACTTTGCTTTTTTATTTATGGGGTGTTCTTCTCATCATTCCCCACTTCTGACTACACAGGTAGATTAGTATAAAAAAAAGAAAACAATAAAAAAAAAAAGATCAAGCAATTTCAGAAAACAGGTTAACAGTCATTCAGCCACTTACAGCTGACACATTTTGAAGGGAAGAAAAAAAAATTCCACAATATCAGGAAGCAGTTAGGCAGCTGAAGACACTCACCCCTGCAGATGTGGGATTAGCTGCCCAATTGTGATCTCCTGGGCCACCTTCTGGTAAAGGTCGTGGCTATTCAGCACCATGGATTCCAGGATTGCTAGTGACCGTTGCAAGATAGAGATGTCTGAGGCAAATTTGTTCACATAGCTTGCTATCTGCAAATTCAAAAACACAGAGAATTTACATCTTGATATGAAAACAGGGAAAAAGAATGAAAAATGTGGATGTAGCTTAGAATAAAAGTAGTCCTCTCCGTGTGCCAGGTATCAGTAAATGCCTGAAAGTAGTCACTTGGCCACTGGAGAGATTTTTCAGCTGGCACAAGTCATCGCAGATTTATGTCAACATTTATGCTGCCAAAATATATGCTTCAACATTGCATTATGAACACAATAAAGAACTAGAATAGCTGAGGAAAATCTTGGAGAGGGCAAAGAGAACATTTCTCATTCTGTCCAGCAGAAATCTGTGCAGCTGGTTTTATCTAAACAAATATTTAAGCTGAAGGCAACTGTTGCAAAAGAGAAATTCATATCCATCTCTTTGGCAAAAGATTCTCTAGCAAAATAGGCTTTTTTTTTTAATATCCCTTGCTGTTAACAACAACATTGAAATCTCTCTCTCCCTCCAAGTTACAAATTAAAACTTCATTGACAGTCATTTATCAGCACAACTGGTTTCAAAACTTTGTCCAGAGACAAGATTTGCAATGTGTTCATTCATGAATACCCTTCACTTACACTGCAGGTTGCCACAAACAAATCCACATTCATCAAAAGCAGGCCTGACCTCTGCTTATTTGCAGTATGGCAATGACAGGCTGCACACTCACATCTGCAGAACCATCACAGCTGTTCAGTAAGACGCAGCAAGGCACATTCTTCCATGTGCTTCCTTGGGGCCAGCTTCCCTGGAAAAAGTTTGCCTTTTGGTGAGGCAGGACACAAGAACTGCCTGGGTTTTCCTTCACTGCATTGATACTGATATAGTCAAACTGAACCTGAGGGAGCGAAGTCAAGCAGAAAAAATGCTGTGTGACCACAGTGATTTGCTCTTTACAGCCAAGTAACAGATTACAGTGGCCCTGTCTCAATTTTGGTGCATTCTTTCCAGAAAATCTCCAAGTTCATGTGCTCCTTCAGTACTTGTGCTACAAGCCACTAACAGGATTATACTGCTGCTGATTCCTCATGCTTGCTTAGACCTTGGCATCATTTTCCTTCTGTGGGAAGAAAGGCATATCCTGTGCTGGGAAAAGCTGCCTGAATGCCTGTAAAATGCACAGTTAAATATTGACATGTGGATGACATTGTTCTGCACTTTTGACAGAACCACTGTCAGAGCAAAACACTTTTTCTGCACCTTTGGCTGGAGATAGCAAGAGAAGTGGGACAGATTTTTCTTCTAATTTAGTGCTGCACTGCTGTCTGCTCTGCTGCTTGCTCTGCAGTACCACAGTGGAACACACTAGGCTGAATACAACTCACTTCAGGAAATACACCTTGACTTTACAGAACCAATCAATGTATGCACAGAGAACAGGAGGAGAGAAACTCAGCCTTCTTCCACTCTGGACTTCCAATATCTGCTGAGTGAGTCCTGAATCCAAACAATATTCACATCAGTATATAATCATAATAATCAATCATCTAGGCTGGAAGGGACCTTCAGATTGAGTCTGACCAGCAACCCTACTCTGACAAGCCTTGTATATGGACAGGGACTTGACCCCTTGACCTTCAGACTAAGAGTCTGATGCTTTCCCAATTGAGCCACACACCCAAGTAAATGACATAGATTTTGTGCTGTTTAAAGTAACAAACCATACTTCAGAAGCACTGTACTACCCTAATCTACCTCTCTTAATAGTAATCCAGTTGTCCTCTAATGCACAGCAGCCAGAGGTGCAAGATGGCCAAAAGGGCCACAATACAGATAGTGTGTGCACAGAGCAGCTCTCCCCTGCTTGTAAGCCAAGATGCACCCTGGATGTCCCACAGTCACCAGGCATCCATGGATAAACTGCACAGAAGGAATACAATTATATCCAGGCTGCATCCCAACAGGTCAGACTACTGTCACCATACTCTTTAGGACCTCTGACACATAGGTATTATTCTTGGTGCAGAAGCTTCTTGCCATGACATTGCACATGGCAGTGTAAATAATTAACTGGGACAGTTTTTTGGAACAGTATTTGGACAGTTATTTGGAACAGTAGCCCACAGAAACACAACAGTACAGGTAACTGAAACCTCAGTCTAGGCCAGACAGCATTAGATGTATCTATTCTTCTGATTCTGGACCATAACATTGCCTAATCATAAAGACAAACTCTATGACATATGACAAAGGCTATAGCACAACACACTGAACACACATGCAAAACATCTGCTAGGAAACTTGCATGGCAACCTGTGTATGATCATAACCAACTTCCTGAAGCATGAAGGCTGGCCAGAAATAACACGCTTGCCTACCCTGATAAATAAGAGATGCCAGTTCCAGAGGAAGGAAAATTAGACTAAAATCTGTTGTTGTACTTGGAAGTTCTGGATGTTAAAAAGAAAAAAAAGATAGACCCCTCTTAAAAAGAGACAAGAATCAGTAGGAGTTAAAATTTGTGTTATTTGCCCTTCTCTGTTTCAGCACCACTTACAAGGAGGGATTTCAACATCCAAAAGTAATGCTGCACCCATTTGTCAAAAGTTCTGGCTATAAAAAGAAGGCAAGCTCACTGATATACAACCCCTTCACCAGACATAAGCAACTTCATGGCTTCACACTTTCACATGAAAACATGTCTCATTAAGGATGAAACTATTCATCCACTAAAATACCTGCATAGACTTAGGAGGACATATGCAGCCACACAGGAAAAAAAAAAAATAGTGTCTGAGTTATTGGCTTTCTATAGATTTTAAAGGAAAGCAGAAATCACAATGGATATATAAATATCCAGTCCCATGGATCTACAAGGGTCTGGTGAGACAGGAGTTGAACACTTAAAGGGAAGAGAGATTAAAAAAAAAAAAGCCTGTAACAAACTAAACAACACCATCTGATTCAAAACTTAAAACCCAAAAAACTGAAAACAAACAAACAAAACAAACCCAAAGCCAAACACAAATTAAAACAGCCCAAAGAAGCAAAAAGCAACCCACAAACATAATAGATCTTGCGACCAACAAAAAGCATAATACAGGAAATGATTCATGAAGAGATTTGATTTTCTAAGCAGCAGTGTGCTCATTAGCCATTTGCCTGCACCATTTTGATTGCAGAAATCTACAGAAAGATCTGACAGTTTTGTTCTCTGCTAAGGGCTAATAGACAATGAAATTTTCAAGTGCGCATCTCTTTTTCAAGTAAGAACCAAGAGCTGCACTTGGCTGCAGAAAACTCACCTGACAGCTGTAAGATACAGAGATACTCTCTCTGCAGCCACCCTCTTTTTCCTGCATAGTACTTCTTAAAAGGCAGAGTGAAAAATTCATCAAGGTTAAGACTCCGAAGAACATAGACACAAAACAGTAATGATATAAAAAATTCTAAGAGGTATTTTCAACTGTATCTCAAGCAATACTACAAAATTTATTTCTCCTCTCATAGGATCTAGAGATAGGGGTATCAAATCTGCACAGAGCATTCTGATATCCAATTGCCATGACATCTTCTAAGAACTGGGCATTCAACTCCTTAAGGCAACTATGGAAGTTGGCAATAACCTGTATTGTCATGAGCAAGAAAAAGGTCTTGAGAGAATCTGGCATATCATGAGGAGGTTTTTTTCCAAATAATGCTATCTTCCCTCAAGATAAGGAAGAACCTCTCGTTCAAAGTGACAATTCTTACTTTCAGGGGATGGAACAGCATTCTTTATGCATGCAAATGGCAGGGAGACTGCAGCCAACGCTAAGCAGTGAGTCATTAGAAGCAGTCAGAGGCTTCCCTCAAGGTCTCCCCCAGCTTCTACATCCTAAGTTAGAAAACTATTTTTTTAAAAGGTTCAGATAAATTCCTCCCCGTTCCAGTTTCAGTTCCACTTAAAACAAAAAGACAGCTTCAAAGGGCAGAAGCACTTGACTGAGAAGTTCCCCCTCAGCTACTGCAGAAACTTATCAGCTCCCTTATCCATCCCTGTCAACCACTTGAGCAAGCCCATCAGGGATCACAAAACAAGTGTCCTGTCAGAAGCAAGTGGGAATAAAGCTACTACCAGAAAGACACACTCCAAACGGTGCTCCTTTAAGTTTGCCCCCTGCCTACGGAGCCCCACTGAGAGCTCTGCTCTCCAGTCTATCAACTGCTTGGCAGACTAGTGACCTTCTTTCCTCTATTTTTGTCCTTCCTTGTCCTTCTCTTTCTCTTCTAACTGTCCTGTTCTCTACCTTAGTCCTTTCCTCTTCCACCAGTTTCACTTCTGGGTTTTACTTGCCAGTTTTAGTTATTCAGTTGCTTCCTGAGACTGCTTTTGTTTGTCTTTTGCTTTGTTTTCCAAACTGGCAAACTGTATGGAAGTGCCAGACAGAAGAGATGAGCCATTAACAAGGGTGCAAACAACACTTTCTTCCGTAGCTGAAATACCATCCGTAGAGAAAAAGATTTTGATAGGATTAGACAAAAACAATCATTCTGAGGCATTCACAGAGTAGACCAATTTAAACTCATATTAGCTGGTTTCTTCACACACTTCTTAGCAGGCTCTCCTACAAGATAAAGCATTCTAGGCTTGACCTTGCATCTCAAAGTCAGTTACAACACACTTGCATTTTTTCTTTGCCATGAAAAGATAATATTCATCCATCATCATCATCTATCTAGACTGTATGGCTGCCAAAAAGAGTCTCAAAAACCCAGATCAATTATACTAATTTTTCTTACAAATAGCATCCATCAGTTTTGATGAACAAAACTGAGCTTTAATGTCTAATGCTTTTTCATAATTGACTCTTGATTCACTTTTGGCAACAAAGGTAAATTTATACTTTCATTTGGTGGTAGCAATTTTCTAGCAAGATTTTAAGTCCTTCCTCCAGCACACTGAAAAGGAAGGTATCTTTACCACTGGTTATATGAATTCCTATGAGAAGTAACACCACTATCTTTTAAACTGTTACAATTACAATTTATCTTAAATTCAGAGTTCAATCTGGTTCAAAAATCATTTGTAAAGATTTGTAGTTTGTTTGGTTTGTGGTTTGTTTTGTTTTCCACCCACAGTAAATGAAAATATTTAAATCATCAATAAAACCTGCTTTCTGAAGTTTGTTAAATCTCTGTACTTAAAGAGTACTCCCATGTTTCTGCTGCTTTCTTGCATAACCTAGATATAAAAAATGAAAAGAAAAAGCTGCAAATTTTTGAAAGATCTCTTTCAAAACCATAGATCTCAGCAGCAAGATTCAGGAGGACCAGAGTTCAAACTCAGTAGTTATCAGCTTCATTTCAATTTGAACATTAACTCGTTTCTCTTTGTCCCATAGCTCCAGAGGAAACATTCCAACACTGGGTTTCAAGAAATATCGTATTATTCATTTGAATTAACATTAAACCAAAGCACTAATTTTTGCTTTAAGTGCATGTTATCTGCAGAGAGAGGTCACACCATAACTGAGCAAGCAATTCCTTGTGTAATAAGCTTAATGCTTAATGTTGATCCTGTGTCACTCCCATGGATTTCTGTAGAAGTTGGGCTGGATCCTGCCAACTACAAATACTTACAGTTTAAAGTAGCAATTTAATATAATTTTCCTGTACCTTTTTGACCAGTGAGCTAAAAAATATAACTGGAAAAAAAACAAACAAAAAAAACCCAAACAAAAAAAACCCCACAAACCTCAATCACGACTCACCTCAAAAATTCAAACTGATATAAAACAGGTAGCATTAATTACAAATTTACCTTTTTAATAAATGCCACAGAGAATGTATCCCACGATACAATCCCATGATCCATCAGCTCAACAAATGCAGTCAGTGTAAAGGACAACATATCTCCAAAGCTGCAAGAGACAGGAGTCATGACAACATTTACCAATGATGCAGCAGGGCAATGACCAAGGGAATAAAATAGCAAGAAGTTCTTAGAAAGGCACGAAAATTAAGCCAATTAGAGACTAAAAGGAAGCAGAAGAGCAAGAGAGGCCGTGCAACAGATAGTGTCCAAAATAAATTAGCATGGACATCAAGAGAAGTCAGCTAGAAGAAAGCAACTTTCTAAGAGAATAACTAATCCTCAGGAAAAAAGGAGAAGCAATGCTCAAGGAAACCAGACAGTCCTAATTAAACCTCTCTTACAAATCAGAGTTTTAGATTTAATGGAAGAAAAGAAGTGAGCTCCTTCTTGGCAACCTAGAGGAGTGCTCCTAACTGAATATAATATAAAAATGCCACATTTTGGTATCTCTGTCACAAGCAAACGGGCAGAAATAAGTGGATTGTTTGTACTTTCTCTTACAAGGAAGCAAATGTACTTTAGAAATGCACCAGGGCAGATTTCCCATTGGGAAATTTTAGTTGATGCCTTCATTTTTTTCTTTGAAATGGAAGATGCATCCCCTTTTCTTTATCCAAAGCTAATCATGTGAATTTGCAAAGTAAACTGCAATGGTCCCATTGTTTATCCATGTATTCAGCTCAAATTGTTCAGGTTTTGCAGGCCACAACATCACATTTTACTTCAGTAATTTTGAGATATGATGCATTTCTGTACAAACTCAAGTTGAGTTTAAACTCAACATGAGGAATCTGCTCCAGCCTCTCCAGCTGCACAACAATTTCCCACGTTAAAAACAGCTTTTAAAGATTAGCTGCATTTCTATACATAGCCAGGGTCCCAAAAAATCATCAGCCATAATGATTTCAATGAGGTAAGGAGCAGCAAGAGCACAGAGCCCAAAAGGAAGCAGTAAAAATTACTTTTAAGGGCACAACAAACCGCCTGCTAGGTACCCTAAGCCATTAACAAGCATAAGCATACACGATCAGTCTAAACAGCACTAATTCCACAGCTTCCCAAATAAAAAGACAAAATTTTAAAAAAGCTCTGACAGATTGGAACTGTGATGCTCAGAATGTCAAAAACTTGAATCTAATATACTTCAGCAATGTGACTGGTAATCCTGATTTCATTATTCATGCTCCTACCATCCTACTCCCAACCCTGCACAAGTAAGTGAAGCTCCACTCAGACAGAAGACTTCTAGACAGAGGAATAAGGCAGAAAATCAGTTTCACTGCAGCAACTCAAACAGCCACTTTAGTTCGTTTGATATGCACCCTTTGCTGGCCCCTTAATTCAAGAGAGAGCTCTTGTTCATCAAAACACCACAGATGTTCTCCACTAAAAATAAATTTGCCATTCTTGACATTTGTAAAACAAACAAAAAACAGCCCCAACACTCCACACCTTTCTTCTCCCACAGTGACTTTTCATTATTCATGACAAAGAGAAAAAAACTACACTGAAGGCCAAACAAGAAAAATACAACATCTTTAGAAAATACACTGCAATTTTGCAAGGAATATTGTGTTTGTCAAATACATGATCTGGAAGTTCTTGGTTTTATTTGGGGGTAGTAGCATTTTGTTTGGTTATTCTTTAATAATGCAAATCTTTAAAGAATTAAATTAGATTTAAAATGTTTCATTAGCATTCCAAAATAACCAAGGATTTCATAACAAGATGACGATAAAACTCTGCAGAAAATTTTATCGGCTTCCATCCTGTCATCTTCCCTAATCCATTACTTTTGCATTAAAAAGTTATTTATGAATCCACAAAAAGTCCAGCACCCCTTGGAAAGGCTTCCTTCTAAAAACATGAATCCAATTCTCATGTCTCATTACAGAACAGCTCCAGAAAAAAATATTACAAAAATACCAGGCCTTTTAGGCTAGAAAGTAAAAATATAAGCAAAAGTATAAAAACACCTCTCACAGCATTAAATTAAGCAGAAAATTTATCTCCTCTAGATTTTCTCGTACATCATTTAAAAATTGAGTCAATTAACTTCTATTTAATACATAAATGCACTTCCATAAAGTAACTAAACAAGAAAGTTAATCTCCATTAAAAAATGGGCACAGTTCAGAGGGATTAGATCAAATGTATTTAAACTTGCCCATGAATATTCACCTTGAGAAAAGCAGTGGCTGGAATGTAAAGGAATTAAACTGACCTGAATTCAACAGACTCATTTATTCTTCTCACCAAAACTACCAATTAATCCTGCCAATCAACCCAGCTTCTTCCATAGCTTTGGAGGGGAGACTGGGTTAAAGGAGCTGGAAACACCGATTATAATAAGTGAACTCGGTTTTACTAGATGTGACAATGGTAAAACCGTTTGGGATCCCCTTTAAATTAGAATGATCACACACCCCACAAGGTGTCACTCCTGGGACACTGCTTCAAACAGTCAATGACAGTAAAGAGGCGCTACATTGGGACTAATCAACCATCACAAAATACTCCAATTATGTTAATGCAGCATCACACATAGAGAGTATTTTTTAAAAATGATAGCTAAGCACGAGCACCTGCACACACGGAGACACTAAGAGGCACTGTAAAAGTCAAAAAGCCAGGCTTAAAGGATAAGTATCAGGAACAGCACAGCTAGAGATGAAAGCAATCAGCAAGATAAGGAGTCCAGTGCATGGAAGGGGAAGGGAGGAGTGTTGATTCATTGCTGTGTTTATACATAAGCAAATAGGTGGAAACAGACTTCCAAGTGGTTCATTTTTAAGACACACAACCACAGACATACTCATTCTATTGAGAGCGGCAGAAAGAATAGATGTGAGGAATTTCAAGGGAATTAAATTTTGCTCATAAAAACAACAAAAAAAAATAAGATGGGAGCTCTTTAACTTGAAATCCCGATGAATAAGCGAGGTTTGTCATAAAAAATCCAAAAAAATGATGGAGCCTCTTTTTTCATTAAATATTTTTAGACAAATCCAGTGCACAAGGTACAGTAGTTCTGTAGCTGCTCTGGCAAAATGAGTTAACAGTTTGACAGCTATTCCTCATGAAAATGCTTTTTATTGTGTGTGTCACTGCAGCGAGATGGCCAAATTGCTCAGAAAGATGCACTGTGTAATTGCAATTCCATATCTCACTGACACAGACATTTTGATGATCTATACTCTCAGGCTACTCAGACAGCCCCTCCCGAGTGCTGTTCAGGGCTCTGGCTCTTAGGTGGGAACAACTTTCGCTGGGACAGTTGATGAAGTTTCCCCCATTCTCAGCTTCCTTCTCTTTTCTAAACACCCTTTCGAGGATGGTCATTAAGTACTTCCTCATCCATAGCATCCCACAGCAAAAGCCTTGTAAGGAGTGGAAAGCTGTGGTCTGTAAAACTATCAGCTGCCCGGTGTGAGCCATTTCAGCTTGGACAGATGCCCAGGCTCTGACCCACAAACCAGACTGAAAATGAAGTCAACAGCTGCAGATGGCATTTCTAGGTTTTAGAAAAATATCAGGTAAAACTTTAAAGAAATACTGCATTCCTAAAGAAAATCTACATTCCTAAGAATTTTGTTACCTTAAGATAAACATGAAGGAAAAAAACCCCAAACCTTCATGTATTGTAATAAAAATAAAGATGTGCGTGTGATCCTGACCACCACACCTGCCCTCCTAGGGAAATTTATACACATCAAACCAACTTTTTACCATGTTTGCTAAGTAATCCTCAGGTGCACATACATAACTATGTCCAATATTTTGAAAGATGCCTAAAGCAACTCAGATTTCCTTCAAAAATAATCTAGTGGGACTTAAGCACCCAAACCCCTAGATGTTCTTGGGAAAAAAACCCCAAAATGTCAATTCGTGTTTAACACACATACCAAAAGGAGTATTTTATTGCTATTGAGAAGGGGGGAAAATACAGTCTTTAAATCGAGACAATTAAGCCAGGCTCAGCTGTCAGCAGGTTAAAAAAAGCGCCTTTAATAAAATTAGGGGTACTCCCTCGTTTTAGATCATAAAGGTTGCACCAGAGAAACTGGAAATGAACTGTTGTTTGTCTGTCACAACCAGGATACAGCCATCAAGACAACCAAAGGCAATGCATTTTTACACAGAATCAAAGCTGATCACTAATTGTGCAGAGAGGAGGCAGCAAAGAAACAACTCCAACTGAGAAGGAGGCGATAAATGAGCTGCCTGCCACCAAAGGCAGGAGTTAAGGGAAGCAGTTAACTGAATGTTCAGCAACTGTCTTCACCGGGCAGCTGAAGGGCCTGACATCATTAAGGTCAACATCAAAGAGCAAGAACTGCTTTTTTATGTAAGGAGCTGTCAAGGATAAATGGCCACGAATAAATTTAAACAGGGGAGAGAATACATCTAATCATCAGAGGACAAGAGTTCTGGAAAAGACATGGGGGCAAAGAACTTAACCAATCCTAAAAGGAAGAGTGATGATGCAGCAGGATGCTTTGTAAGCCCAGTGTGAACAAGTAGCTTTTTATTGCTATGGATCCTCCATTTAAATACTTTGTTGTGGAACAGTTTCACCATGTTAATTACAAGGGATCAGCCCTATTGATCTTAAACGACTTGCACTGCAGTGAGCAAATGAAAAAAACACAAAACCTGAAATAGCTTTGTAACACTGGTATTGGGGCTTCTTTAAGCTTGACAATTAACTCTACTTGCAAAAGACAACCTGCGAATTTTAAACAGAACTTTATTTTTTAATAAATCTAAGTGCACTCTTAATATGGAGTATGACTAAATACACTTTGAGGTACCTTAAGGATCTGTTTAAATGGGAAACTAACCCAGACAAACTATTACAGTCTGGTTCCTCATGAAGATGTGATTAGAATTACCTTTCATCTCCTTCATCATCTTTTAAATTCTTGGTTTTGCTCACTTCTCAGTAATTTCTTTCAATAGACCAGATTTTCCTAAAAGACCAGGAATAACTAGGTGGGAGAAAACCCATGGGTGTGGCTTGACTACAATTACATACTGTAATGCAAAGGTCAGTTCATAGAGCTGTTTCATGGAATTTTTTTTTTTAATACAAGTATTAGGCAATGTGGCATAAATAAAATCTCCAAACGAAAAGGAAATCCTGTAGCTGAAAAGACAGCGAAAAAGAAAACACCCATTTTAGAAAACTTTCTTTAACAGAGGGAACTATTAAGCAAGGCTTCTCCAAGAAAATTGGGGTTTACCTAAGTCAGGCTTCATGTGCAATCTACCAAAGATAAAATTAAGTACTGGAACTTTATGAAATATGTCATCCTGATAATCAAAAGTAACTTTATTGTTTTAATTAATGTTTAACATTCTTTGGTCAAGAAGACAGCAGGTAGAGGCTGCAAGTTTTAATTCAGCTTGGCTCATTATACCAAGTTCCGGGGTTTTTACAGTTCTTGTTTTGTTGGACCTCTTCCCATTAATACTTGTGTGAAAAATAGTTAGGATATTCCATAATGACACTTCTGAAGAGCTACTGTATGCACTTTACCTTCTAAATGTGCAAACAGCCCAACTTCTACAACTATTGTTATCTCGTCTCGACCAATGGTTCTGGTAACTTTTTTAGCACAAGTCCCAAACTGAATTTGTATTATTTTAATTATATCAATTCATGTACTACTAATAGAAATGAAAATACTAAATCCTGTGCCCTAATGTAAACTCAAGTGGATCCAGAGTCAGGTGATGAAGATGATGAGAAGGCTGGAGCACCTCCCTTCTGAGGACAGGCTGAAGGAGTTGGGGTTGTTCAGCCTGAAGAAGAGAAGGCTCAGGAGGCACCTTCTCAATACTTGAAGGGGGCTACAAAAAAGGTAGAGGTAGGACTTTTTAATAGGATATGTGAAGGAAGGACTAGGAATAATGGATGTAAATTGGAAGAGGATAGATTTAGGCTGGAGATAAGAAAGGAATTCTTTCCTGTGAGGGTGGTGAGACACACACTGGAAGAGGCTGCCCAGAGGGGCTGTGGATGCCCCCTCAATCCCTGGAGGTGTTTAAGGCCAGGCTGAATGAGGCACTGAGCAACCCGGTGTAGTGGGAGGTGTCCCTGCCCATGGCAGGGGGGTTGAAACTAGGTGATCTTTGAGGTCCCTTCCAACCCGAACTATTCTATGATTTAGCTAAGATTTAGCTCCTGAAGTCAGAAAAATCTTCAGTCACAGATACTTTCTTTCCTACTGTATCCACTGATGATATCCACACTGATCAATAAGAATCTTCTTAAAGTGGGTAGTACCTTGTTCTCATGAGTCTACTAAACAGTATGATCAGGTCCTAAAACCAGGGTGCAATGCAACTACAAATCAGTATATTAGTACTGTCTTGGGGACAATCACAGTTTAATGCAGAGAAGGCTACAGACAAAAGGCATTTGGAAACAGAGATGCTGAAGGAGTGCAACCACTCTTCCATGGTGAATTATTTTTACGGCAGTGAGGACAACCCCATGGTGGAAATGCATAGGAGGTCCCTTGTCTCAGCAGGGGTGATTACTGTCAAGAATTCTGAAAGCCTCATGTCATTTTAATCATCATCCTCAGAGCCTAAGCTTCTCTACTATGAAACAAGTAAACTTTGTACCAGGTTGAAAAAGTGAAAGTAGAGAAAGGATTTGAGTTTCCTGCTAAATTTGCTCTTACTGTCCAATTTTTTAATCAGGTAATGATGTAATAATAAGTGTTTCAGAACTTTATTTATGGCAGATTTATGAATGTATAAATTATCATGCATTCAGATGGGGAGGTGCACTTCCTGCATGATAAACCACAGCAAGCTTTCAGAGGGAAAGATGCACAGTTAATTGAATTATTCTTTATCTTCCTTGAGTTTACTCTATACTTGACATGTCAAACTCATAATCCAAACAAGGTACTAGAATATCTCTTGGGGCACCAATTTATCAAAGCCTATGCTTAACTTGAAGCACACAGAAGGGTCCCATTCAAAATTATCAGGGCAATAAGAGTGTTTCTGAACCTTCTGATATGAGACCTTTACTATGCTAGCTTTCCTTTACGCAATTATCTGCAACAACTAGCATTATCAGAGACCAGTAAATAATAGAAATTTAGCTTTTCCTTTCATCTTACCAACACCAACAATTAAAATTCCCTAGTACCAGTCACATAAGGCAGAAAAATTTAAGAGGGGAATGGGGGATCCAGCGGGGAAAAATTTGTTTGCTCAAATTAGGAAACAAAAGCCTAACTAAGTAAACAGTAGAAGCCCCTACAGAAGTCACAGAAAAGAAGCACCCACTCCACAAGCAAAGCAAGAAAGGCTTCAGCAGAAAGTTTTTAAAGGCATCAAAGAGCAGAAAAGAGAGAAGGCTGAAGACTGCCTGAATATGCACAGCCAAAGGTTAGAGCAAAGCCCTCAACTTAGTCATGCAAAAGAGGAGGAAGAAGAGTGCAAAGTGGTGATCTTATCAGGTTCTTACCAGGGCTTCATTATCTTCTGCAACTTCTGATATCGTCTGCAAAATTAAAACTTTCACGTCAGGAGACACACTTTAAAACATCTGTACTCTATTTACCTGTGCACAGACATCCCCCCCACATACACCCCCACACCTGATTCACAACATTCAAGACAGACACAGAGTAACAGGCAGTAAATTACTAACAATCTGCTATGAATAGAAGCAGTTCAGTAACTGCTAAAGAACATTAAAAAATAATTTCAAGTATCTGTTCATAACACTTTTGTTAACTTCTATTAGGAAAAAAGCAGTTGGCTGGGAAAATGTATCAGATTTGTCTAAAATTTGGTTCCTCTTGACTATTAAAGCATGTTCAGGCATGCTAAATGAATCAAGTATCTGTGTAAAGGAAGTTTTTTGTTGAAAAACAGTAAAGGCTTACAAATTAAGCATTTTCTGTATCACTGCTATGACATCTAGTCCATTACCTGAAATACTCTTCATTTACTACTTCCAGTCTCCATCACCATTACTGATGTTGAGTTGCCAGCATGGGGCTGGGCCCAACACAGACCAAAATCTTGACCTTCTGAAGCCAAGGACAAGTTTTCTATGGGTTCCAAAGTGAGGCAAAGAAGTTACCCTGGGTTTTTAACTACAAAGTTGCATTTACTTAGCAATTCAAACCCATCTTTTACCAGCTCCAAGATATACAAACGCAGGACATGTAAGCTCATCCAACCCTGAGTGGGATGCTCCTACTTCCTTTAGTAGGTTCCATAACACTTTAGTTCCTAGTTGAACTACAAAATTCTGGTAGATTTCCTAGTTGAACTACTGAGTTCACCTCAGTAATAGGTTTTACGTAGGCCAGAAGTTTTTTACTTAGATATTTTCTTGTTTTCCCCCCGAGATTCACACTGCTGTGTCTCATCAGTGAATCAGAAGCTGTGGCATCACATTACGATATTCAAGAAACTGGAAACTCAATATTAAGGAAGGGGGAGGAGGTAAAAGCACATAATAAGCACATTGAAAGCTGTAACCCCCTAATCACAATTTGCTAGTCATCCTCCAGCTAATAACTGTCTTTAAAACTGCTGACTGCTGCTAAGCAAGCTGAAGAAACAGACTATCAATGGTAAAAATGGTATTCAAGACAAGTAAGTTATTTTTAAAACACTATTTAAAAAAAAAAGCAGCAAAAAAATCCATCTCCTACTTAACCCCTTCTTGTGCTCCTTAAATATATTTCATAGTTTTTATTGGCTACAGATTTGCACTGCACATATCACTGTTCAAGAGCAGAACAGGGGTTGCTCCTTCTTCCCTGGGTCTTCCCCTTCACTCTTGCTGTATGTCATTCATCCCACAACACTGGACATACTCCAAGCTCTCCATAGCCTTCTCTTCTCCCTCAGAACTTTCCTTTTTAGTACAGCAGTAGCTCCTCCCACCTTGCATTTTTCCATTCTGTTTATGCCTAAGTAACATTGCACTTTCTACATAGACCACAAAATTCTGTGTACAGTCTCTTTTCAAGAAGGACCAGTCCTAGAGAGGACAGCTTTTGGGCTGCCTTGTGTAACCATCAGGTGAGAAAACACAGAAAATACATCACAGGCAACAGTGGTTTGAAATCCTTCATTGCTTTCTGTGAGCTACAATTCATGGTTGAAGATAAGGACGGCACAGCTCATTTCGTATCCAAGCATAGATTGAGCTACACCCTAGCTCAAATTAGAAAAGTAACAAGATTCTGTTCTTGGATTTCATGGCTTTGGGGTTTTTTTATGCTACAACAGCTATCTGTGTAAGACAAAAAGTATCCTGATGATAAGACAGTGGTAAAAAGGGGAGAAATCTACCCTCAACGTGCTTTTAGGAAGCAGAAAAGTTCAAAGCATTTCCCACATGAGGAGATCCCAACTTTAGCAAACGGTGCTCCCTTACTGCAGCAGACTCTGATACAAACTGTAACAGCAACAACCACCACTACAATTGGGTTTTGACACCTCACAAATGCTCTGGCTCCAGTGAACCTCACTCAGCTCACATCAGGAAAACATCCTTCTGAGTTTTTAAAACAGCCGCTTTTCATCCAGGTGCTTGCTTTGGCTAAGCTGAAACAAAACTGAAAATTGGTACTGTATCTGTCTGACATCAAAGAGAAACAAGTGTGGTGTTTGCAAATTGCCAGCACTTCAAAGGGCAGATCCAATTTTGCCTGAGATTTTTCACCACAGGCTATAATCAGGTGCATTTTCTCCATGGCTGTGCCCAGGGATTAAAGAACAAACATCTGCATCCTTGAACAAAACATTAAGGCAGCAACTCACTAAGTATTTACATCTTGAGTTAATTGGCAATCAATTAACTTGATTTTAGAATTTGTGCAATGTAAAAGGAAATATAATCTTAGAATAGCAGGGAGAAATAATTGAACCACATGGGACTTTTCAGATGAAGCAATACAAGGACAGCAGATTTTGACTTCATGGGAAACTTAACCATCATATTAGACCAAACAATTTCTAGTAACCTCTGCTTTGGAGAATGTGGTGAGAGCAGCAATCAATTTAGGACAACTAATGTTACAACAACATGGTATAGAATGATTCTAGAATGATTATATTTTGCCACTGAATGGGTGGATGCTATTAGCTAAAGAACCATGTGCTGTTTTTTTCCCATTATTGAACAGAAAATCCCACTACTCAAGGACCTGTCATGAGCAGGAGTTCCTTTCAGCTTCAACCACAGACCATGGTGAAGGAGCAGCCAAACTAACTCTTCCAGCGAGTCAGCCTGGAAAGGAACCAGTAGAGTCTGCCACTTCTAGCAGCTTTCCCCTTTCTATAGCTGTTATTTATCTATATTTTATCTATATTATCTATATTGTCTATATGATATATTATATATATCATATATATAAAATATACATTATATATATAATATATCTATATTATCTATATATTATCTATATATCTATTTTTCTATAGCTGTTATTTATCCTAGAGAGCTGGCTCTTTTCTAATTAACAGACAGCTCCATAAAATGCTTCCTGGGTGAGTTACCACAGGTATGATAAAAAAATGCCTAAACCCTTACTGATCTAGCCATATAATTAGCTCAATACTAAAATATGGGGGTTTTGTTTTGTTTTTTTTAATAAGAAACCATCCCTCAATTGCACTTGCACAGATGAGTACAAAACCATGGGCCAAAACCATAAACATGAAAGTAAATTAAACAGTGTTTGTGAAAGTTCCAGATGTATAAGCAGTTCCCTTTGGACTTCCCCATGCCATACACAATCACAGAATGTCACACAATGTCAGGGACTGGAAGGGACCTCAAGAGATCATCTAGTCACATCCCCACACTGGAGAAGGAACTCCCAGATCAGGTCACACAGGAAGGTGTCCAGGTGGGTTCTGAATGTCTCCAGAGAAGAAGATCCTGCACCCTCTCTGGGCAGCCTGTTCCAGTGTTCCATCACCCTCACCATGAAAAAGTTTCTTATATTTCTGTGGAACCTCTTGTGTTCCAGCTTGCACCCTCTGCCCCTTGTCCTATCATTGGAGGTCACTGAGAAGGGCCTGGCTCCACCCTCCTCACATGCACTCTTTCCATATTTATAAACATGAATGAGGTCACCCCTCAGTCTCCTCTTCTCCAAGCTAAAGAGACCCAGCTCCCTCAGCCTTTCCTCAGACGGGAGATGCTCCAATCCCTTCATCATCTTTGGATCCCTGCGCTGGACTCTCTTCAGCTCTCTTCAGCTTCTTCAACTTAGGGCCCCACAACTGGACATAATATTCCAGATGTGGTCTCACCAGGGCAGAGTAGAGGGGCAGGCGAACCTCTCTTGAGCTAATAAACTGCTCAGACACTGCAGGTTATGTCAAAAACAGCTTCCAACAGGGACTGGCTCAGGTCCCAACTGGATCGATTTCCACCTGTGGGGGACCAGAGATACCCCATTGGGGTAACACAGTGCACAGCAAGGGCTTGTCAGCACCAGAGAGAAGCACTAATATCTTATCTCATTATGGAAGCTGGTGAGGACACTCCAGAGCTAGTGATGGCAAGAGCTACAGCAATTACACCACATAATGGCATCCAATGTTTCTGAGCCTGCACTATCTAAAGACCTGCAGAGTAGGATAAAAATACAAACTGAGGATAAAAGCTTTTCATGCTGTACGGCCCCAAAGAGGAGCATTATTAGCAGTGGTGGAAGATGAAGACAAAACCTTCCCCCTCTACAGAAAAGCTGTCAGGGTGATGGCTGAAGAACCTGCCAACCACTTTAAATTGGTATTTTGGCTAGTGCTTTTCAGGCAAACACAAGGATAGGCCACATTCTGAATAGTAAGTGTTCTGTAATCCCACAAGACAAATAGACAGGAGGTACCTATTTCTGGCTTCTTTCTTTATTGGGTATGACTATCACATGTACATCAAGTCTGAGAAACACTTGGCCAGGATGTTGAAATAAATTATTTGGGTGAAATCTGCAAAAAGATTGTTAAATCATGCTTTAGCACTCCCACTCCTGATGGCCACCACGACATCCCAGAGTCCAAGAGATAAAAAAAAATTGAGAAATGGAGCTTTTAAGCTCTTCTCTGCATTTTTGCTCGTTTCTCAACTACTACACTTCTGTCTTGAGGTTAAAAAAAAAATCTAAGTTCTGTCGGGTTTGGTACTCTGAAGAACATTTAGAAATATAAATCCACTGATGGAATTCTTTATCACATTTTACTGAAGTGATTGCCATTTAAAACTCATTAAAATTGTCTCCTCTCCTCTTTCCTGTTCTTGTCAACAAGGTGTTGATGTCACCACTTATCAGGGATCGTTTAAATGCTAATATTCTTAAGCACAGGAGAAGTAAGAAAAACAACCCCGGAGAAAAGAATTTTAAGGATATAGGCAGTGGAAAGAGAGGCAATTCTCCTCTTCCCCTCTCCAAAGATAAGATCTTAGCTGCTTCTTTCTTCATACAGCATGCATTATGGAAATGACACTGATCAGAAGGACACAGGAGAAACTGCACTGTGTGTGCGTTGAGATGGGGGGGTAGAACCCAAGCCTGAAGACTTATGGGAAAAACCCAGAGGCAAGCAAGCAGGAGAAAAATTAATCAAGTAAAAAAAAAAACCCACTCACAAAGAAAACCTACTACACTTTCTTTTTTTTTTTAATGGGAAATGCACAAAAAGACTTTCTCCATCTCCAGACATTACCATCTCTACAATGGTATAACCAGATAACCTCATTTTTATATATTCTTTTGGACTTTTGCCTCCCAGACAATAGCCACCTTCTCCCGACATTACAGAAGCACTAAGAAATGAAGACTGTGTAAAGCCCCTGTTGGACAAGAATTGATTTTGGCAGCAATGTCAGATTAAGTAATTTATGCTTCCAGGTGAAGCTTCAGAGGAAGGGCTGGCTGAGCCTGCCCAACAGCCCAGTTTATTTTCCTCCCATTGTCAAGTGGCTTATTTTCTGACAGATTAGCAAATTGAATTTGGATACTGAGGACAGATGAGCACTGGAGCTCAGCAAGAGAAGGTATTATGCACCCAGCAGCTGGGGAGGGTGGAAAAGGACTATTTTGTGTCGAAGACCTACTAGATTAGTATTGTCTATTTCTTCTGGAAATTTCCTTTCCACTTACCCAGTGAGCTCTGCTTGCACAACTGCTTTCTGGGGCAACACTGCAGGCTCAGTGAAGCGACTGAACTGGGTTAAGGTACATTTTATTAAAAGTGACAACAAAGGCTACTTTTAATGCTCTAGATCAGTTTTCCAATCCAGCTTGCTACAAACAGTACTGGTATAACTTTTCAAACTAAGCAGGACAGGAACAAGTGGCTGTGAGCAAAGGTTGCTTAAGTGTTTTGACAGCACGACTGAAATCCTCATCAGGATGGGATGGAAAAAGCCATTAGCAGGTATGTGAGCAACTGCCCCAAAAAGTGTGTTAAAGTCAGAATAACTCCAATCTGTCTTCAGTTTTCCACTGGGCTACTATACAGTACTATCTCTGTAAGACAAGCCAAGAAGCTAGAATTTCATTGAACAATGCAATTTGTCATTAAACATGGACAATTGCTGCCTCAGAGACTTCCAGCTGTATAGCAGCCAACTCTGCAACTGCATGTACTCAATAGAAGACTCCTCCTAGTCGAGTCAAAAACCACATAAATACACATTTATTTAGCTGATTATGAAGCCAATCTAGCTGCATTTATGATTTCCAATACGAAGATGACAAAATTTAACAGCCAGCCCAATTTAAAGGAAGTTTTTATTTGTGATGTCTGTGCTCACTAACTACAGCTATCTTAAAATTCTAACCAGGCTGTCTGCAGCCACATCCCAGCAGCATCCACTTGCACAGGCTGGATTAAGACACAAAGCTGCTCAGTACAGACACAGGTTGATGAAGCAGAGCTCTGAAGAACCAGCTTCTCAACAGCAGGAAAAACAATCCTGCTTACTGTCAAGACAGCTAGGCTTAGCATAGTCCCAGTTTTTTGGCAAAAACCCTGTGTATTATTTTAAGCACAGGGCAAGTGACAGCGACCATAATAATGCTAATAAAAATAATACTGAAAATTCTGAACACGCCTTTCCTTCTTTTCCTTCCATTCATGAAATTCTTACTATTACTGCAATGACAAAAATAAATTTAAATTCCTTTTATTAACTCTTTGGTGTTTCAATATTTGTGGCTCATAACTCATATTTTGTTTTTCTTACTTTATATGGGAGTATGAGCATTTTTTCTCCTTTTAAGGAGAAGAGAGTCGCACAACTCTTCTGATGCATCACGAAACAGAAGCACCACAATCGTACCAGCATTTTGCTACTGAAATATCAATTCTAGGTTACACTAGAAAATCCACCTCTGAATGAGCAAAGTACACTTTCTCAGATGAAGTTGCAAAGAGACATGATTGTTTGCTCCAGTTTGGTTCCTGATCATGTTTTTCATGAAGTTATCATGATAAGTATGACCATTGTTCTCTTCCTGACTCATTTTAGTGAACTACACTCCAGGTGAGGAACAGAAGCATCACATCCTTACACTTCCCTTCTCCACTGTCTGTACACTCAACCAACCAGACTGCATATTTGGTTCTGTTCAACCAGGCACAAACTGGGCTTCAGATAAAAAATGAGGATTAGAAGTGCCACAAAAAAAGTCTCTTTCGGAAAAGTCCAGAAAAGGAAAATAACTGTGTGCACAAATGCACCTCTCTTTGGTGTCACAGATACAGAGAGTTTAAGAAATGACTGGACATCATAGATAAATTATAAAAGAGAAACAGCATGAACTTGTTTTTCATGACGTAACCTGTCTTGCAGTCTCTACTATAATTTATGGGTCACCTGAACCATAAAAATAAACATTAAAACAGGGTGCTTTTTTTTCTCCTTCTTTATTTTCTTCTGTTAATAAGAGATACACAACCTCCCCTGAAAGTCAGAATGAGCCTGAAGGGAAAACAAAGATGAGCCATCTCAATCAACAGGGCTGAGATACATTCCTAAGACGTGGCATCTCTGCAGATATATTCATATTGACAAGATGCACTCTCAGCTTCACCAGAGCCCTATGCACCCTGCAGTCTGCCTGACACCAACATCACTGGCTGTGTCCCAGCACACACCACATCTAACACTTCATTTGCTCTAAGCAGCAAGAATTTGAGGAGATCTGGCCCAAATTATAGTAACAACAGATAGTATTAAAATCTCTTTTGAAAAAATATCCCCCCCCAAAAAATCAACCCCTTTCAATTTTTTATTTTTTAAGATATGCTGACAGCAAGAAACTGGAATGCATTCCCATTTTCTTCAGCATTCAGAAATATAACATATGGAAAATTAACTAGAAAACGCTGTTAGTCCTTGTCAGCTTTTTATGCTTCTACTTTTCATGACTGACAAAATGAAGCAAAGGTAACTAAAAACACAGGGATTTACATTCACTCACTCTGATCATTGTGTTTGTATAGTCATTTGCTTCACTGAAATAATGAATAAGTAGAGCAATAAATAAAGCTAACTATAAATAAAGCATAGGCTTCCTCAGTGAAAGTTATATAAAAGCTGGAGTCTTGCTTTCCAGAGGCTGTCCACTTAACCTTAATTACACATTCAAATTATAACCCAAAAGCTGCCCCCTAACACGAGTTCCACGTGCAAAGAAAACCTCAGAGCAACCCTACACGGAGCATGATACTACTTTTAATGAGCACTGCCTGTCCCTTTGGGCAAAATCAAGAATAAAGCTTGAATTAACAAAATTCATCAATTTCTGGTACAGCTGCATCACAACATGAACAGAGGCACCACTCAGCCTGGGCTCTCCCCAGCTGCATTAACTCATGGGCAGCCAAGGAAGCACAGAAAAGGGTTCCTTGCAGAGCAGCAGGAGTCAGCCCTTGAGTGTGTCCCCATCCCTCACTCTCTCAGAGTCCTAGTGGCAGACTTCATGCTGCAACACAAAAACAGCCAGACAGCCACTCTCACACTGTTTCAGGTTGACTCAGTGATGCACTTGGCCAACATAATGGGTGTGCTGCCACAAAAAAAAGCCTTCTCTGCATTCTCCTGTGCCCTCTTTCTTTCTTACAAGAGAGCAGAAAAATAACCTTGCAAAACACAAGGGTGTACTTTGCAGTGAAATGAAGCTGGACTGGCCTTGTGAAAGGATGCAGAACTGAGCTGGAGAGTAGAGCTGAATAAACAAATATGGAGAGAAAAGGGCAAGGAGCTGGACCGTCTCTCAGCAGTGCCACCTCACGAGGCATCTCTCAGCTGTATGGCTAAGTCATAGTCTCATTCAAACAAGGATTGCTCAACAACAGTAACTCAAAGGGGGTAAGAAAATTCCACCATGAAGATATACCCTAAAGATATCATTACATGATATATTGTTTACTGTCTAGCTTGGAAAATAGGAGACTGAGGGGGAACCTCATTCACATTTATAAATATGTAAAGGGTGAGTGTCAGGAAGGTGGAGCCAGGCTCTTCTCAGTGACCTCCAATGACAGGACAAAGGGAAACGGGTGCAAGCTGGAACACAGAAGGTTCCAGAGAAATGTAAGAACAAACTTTTTCACAGTGAGGGTGACAGAACACAGGAACAGACTGCCCAGAGAGTTTGTGGAGTCTCCTTCTCTGGAGACATTCAAAATCCATAGTTCTTTTGTGACTTGGTCTAGGTGTTCCTGTTCCAGGGAGATTGGACAAGATGATCTCTTGAGGTCCCTTCCAATCCCCAACATTCTGTGATTCTGTGAAATTTCTGCTGCTCATTCTTCATCTGATACCATCCTACCAGCAAAATTATCAAAATTAAAAAATAGTGGTGAAAAGAAAGTGTCAGGTACTGGGTTAAGTTAGGAGCTAATCACCTTCAGCTGGTCTGTTTAGTGAGACCTCTTAATAATGGCATAGCAGAAGGTACTAGCAAAAACAGGATTGGAGAACATAAGATGACAAATGACTGACTGGTTGCTTTTCCTTAGCAGCCTAGAGTTTTCTGTCCTTGTCCCACTCCTTCTTGCATATATCACCCACCTTCATTGCCAAAGGGAGACAGGATCAGCAATACCCTAAAGTTGGATGAGAAAGGAAAGTAGCAGCACCATTCTAGGCTTAGGCTGCGGAGTCTGTCCATATCAGGATTTGCCCCTTTCATTAAATCCCAGGTTAAGTATGAGATTACCAGCCCGTGATGCACATTACAAAAGCAGGCAGGAATGTAAAGTGTAGCACAGATGTCCCTGCTTTACAGCTCCCTTGGCAAAGCCAGACTTGGAAAAACATTCTCCGCAGACCTCCTCGGGAGCTCCAGAACGTCTAGGCTGCTGAACATGAAAAAGACTAAAGGGAGTATGGGGAGTTCATCAACGCATGAAGCTGCTGGAAATTCTTACAGTCTAAGTCTTTGCTCAGTGCCCAAACTAGACATTAGCATTTCTCCCCATAGGCAGAAACACTGATAAACAGATGAGACACGTAGATCGATCAGTGACTCTTTGCTGATACATTACACCAGCCAAACAGAAAATTCTGAAATCCCTCCAAATACAAGCCACTTTAAAAAAAAAAAAACACAAAAAAACCCCACCCCAGCAATAGACTCTGCTCAAATGTCCAGTCTGAAAGCCTGCTCTGTGGCTTTAAAACTTATACCCTCAGCAAGGATTTACTACTAGGGTGTAATTTGCTGAGCAGTTCTTTCAACAGTGATGCTGCCTGAAGTAGCTTCCCTCTCAAATGGTTGTTTTTAATCCAGCCCAGCTACAGCTACAGCTTGGCCCATCCCACACCTTCAAATGGCAGTAAAGACATATCTGAAGCCTAAGGAAGGCACTTGCTTTAGTCTTGATGAAGCTAAAAGAAATGCTTGTAAACAATGTGAATGTTCCAGGTCTGCTTCATTAGAAAATAAAGTTTAATTACCTTCTGAGGTAGGTTAAATAATTTAAATAAATTAATGACAAAAATAAATTACAGAGGCAGTGACTTTTAGTCTGCTCACATTCTGGTCTTCATAGGCACATGTCATAGACACATAGCCTGCACATTCTCCCTGTTCTCTCCTTAGGCCAGTAACTGTGTGTATATGTTTACATCATCTTAAGCCTGTCTTTGGTTTCAAAATTAACTTTCCCCCCTAATCAACAAGCTTGTTATGAATATAAGGCAAGATGACAAATTTGTTAACTAAGACCACTTTTTTTTTAAGTGGCAAAATACATGCCGCAGACCCATCAATGACAAAAAAAGGACAGCCAGAGCTCTAAAATATCAAAGATGAAAATAGAAGCTATTGGAAATCCAGTATACAGCTGGATTCAAAGTCCAATCAGCCATGGAGTACATAACTGACAGGGGTCACCAAGAGGATGCTTTTACATTTCCCAGTCCAGGGACTCTGGATTCTAAATTGTACCTGATTTTATTGTGGAAAATCCTCAGTACATCTTGCATGGGACCATCACAGACAACCTGTGTTACACATCAAAGCTCACTTATTACTTTTGCTTTTCCCTCTAGTATTATACTTAATTTCTTGAATCCAAGAGTACACGAGCACATTTGAGAGGGGATATGATTTGATTTCACCAATTGATTTCTGAAGTCTTGTCAACAAGACTGAACACTCCCAATGAGCAAGAAAGCTACTTTATCAGCATTTTCTTTCTCTCAGGAAAGGGTGTGGGTGCTGTTGACTTCTCCACGTGTAGCAGTGGTCAACACTGACTGCAAAGCACTATAGCACTTACATGATAATAACTGTCAGAACATAATTTAATAGACAAAACAACACAGTTGGTACTTTGCTGTGGTACCCTCCACATTAAGCCAATATGCACTTATTCGGGACCATGGTCCTGAATTTCACCAGTGGTGAAATAGTGTTAAGATGATCAGGTAAAGAATAAATGTATTTTCAGGGGTCAGCTTTCAAGTTCATGTCAGAAAGCTACTTTCATTTAAGAAGAAGAAATTGGGACCTTAGTCTCCCTAAAACGTTCTGGCACAGAGGGTTACCCATGTCTTCCCACTTTGTTCACCCCCTTTGCCACCAGACCATTGTTGGGTGAAACTGATAAAATATTCTCACTATTCTAGCAGCCCAGAACTCTTCAGATGTTTTATTTTATGTAATCTTAAAAGTTCTTCTACACAGGAATTCCTATTTTATACAACTCCTGCAGAAGTTCTATACCAGAGTAATAATAATAATTCAGGCACTTGGAGAACAAGCATGAAAGCACCTAGATGGGAGAAATGCCAGAGGTTAAGGAGAACACTTACTCTGTGCCACTTTCAACCATTTGTGTTAGGAGGGAAATGCCATCTAGGTTTATAAATTCTTGGGCAAATGTAATATCCCGTGAATAGTTGGCCAGGTCTTTCAGTGCTTCTAACTTTGCATCCATACTGGAAGACTGGATCCTCTCATGGAGCTGCTGTGCATTTTGAGCCTAAGAGAGAGACAAAATTCACATAACAAAACAAAAAAAAGCTTTTGTTACAATGGCACTTAATGAATAAAACATTCGTGCGAGTAGGAACAATAGCTATGTTTAATATTAATGACGCTCAGGAATTGTACTTTAGCAGAAGTATATTGTGCATGCATTACTCCGTTATTATCTATAATTATTACAATTGTTACAGAATTATAAGCTGAACAACAGGTAGATATGCTATTGCATCAAGTAAAATATAAGCATTACAAACAGCCTCTGGCATGAAGATCTTACGTGTCATTTCAATAAAAGGAGAAATGAAAATAAAACAAAATGCATCAATCTCCACACAATAATGTCAGCATTTTTCTCCTATCAACACTTACTCAGTTTACACACTTCTCATGACCTTTAACAATAAAGACCACATACTATCCCAATAAGGTTCTATCAGTGAAGACCAGCTTCAGGCCTTCTGGTCCTTCCTCTCCCTCTCTTGCTTTTGTTCACGATCACTTCAAAAGCTCACATACTCTCCAACAAGGAGAATAGGAATAATTACTTTCCACATAATATTATGATGTTATCACTCCACATCTTTATGTAAGTTCAATATCCACATACATTAGGCTACTCTGCCCATTAATGCTCCAAACAGAGAATGAGACAGAGAAATCCGCAGTCGACACTGATAATAAAATGCTAAAGGGATATTTAAATAATGCATACTAAATTGGCTCTCTTTAGACTTCCAATTTTAAAACAAGTCTCACGTTTTCAATTTGATGCTTTCGCTCTCCTGAGCACAATACCAAAATGCTTCAGTTAATAGCAAGTTAGCCAACAATTTTCTTAGAAAAATAATCCTCCTCGCTACATACAGATTGCAAAATTCAATTTCCTAAACCTCACTTTTTACATGCATCAAATGAAAGGTGAATGAGAAGCCATGTGTCACTAGGAAACCAAATTAATGGTAAACTCCGCTGAGAGTTATTTTCTCAGAGATTATGCATATTCTTTCTCAGCTGGAGAAGAAAAATAGAAGAAAGGGCTGTTGTGACAGACAATTCCTTTTCATTTCAAGTAATGAATACACTCTTCACAGAAATGGTCATCTCTGCAGGTCAAGATTGTGAGAATGGAAACATTTTCAACGTAAATCAAGATTTAAATAGAGAAAACACTATTACTTTATAGATGCAGTCTTCTATCTATATAACTCTGATTACTTCTCAAACATTAACAAATTAAATGTCCTAATATCCTCCAAGACCATCAAGGTTTGTCACTTGAACATTTTTACAATGAAAAACTAATGCATAGTCTCCTGTCAGCTTTTGGACAGAATTTGCACAGTGTGGAGCACAGATATGGAAAGTTCTAGTTAGTATGTCTGTAGTTAGCATCTTCAGTTGAGTAGCACAGGAGCAAGCAAGATAGGACAAGCAGAGCCAAGAGAACATCCTTCTCCAGACCTTTTCACATCACACCTGCAGCTGCTGTGTCAACACCTTATCTTCACACACATTAACAAACTATTAATGGTCAGGTTCACTCTCCCTCTTGAGAACAAATTCCTGCCAACAGAACAAACATCTAGAGCTGGTGACCTGCTGCTGCCATCCCAGAATGAGTCAACACAAAGCATGGAAACAGCTAACCCAACCTCTCACCAACATGCAGAGCACCAGTACAGGGATGTGCATGAACAGCTCACCTGTAATACACAATACAAGTAAGAGCAGGACCAACCTACCAACAGAATGAGAGATGTTAATTCTGTTTCCTCTGAAGTCAGTCAGAGCTTTCAAATTTAACACACTAAAACAAAATCTTAAGATCAGAGACAGCTTGGTTGCCTCCATAGAGCACAAAAACCTATACAGCAAGATCTCTCTCATACGAGTGTTTTGAAGACATAGAAGAGAGCTTACGTAACACCACAGGCTTTATCTGAGTATGCCAGTGCAAATGTCCCATCCACAAACTTTCTATAAAGCTGCACTTTTCTTACACTAAGCAAGTTGAGCAAGACACTGCACCAAATAAACTTTGCTCCTTCCACTACTGTAAAAGAATTGATAATGCCATAGTAGATCATGATTACAATTATGCAAATGTAAACATTTTCAGTGTAAGTGAAGATTTAAACAGAAAACAGGAGAAAGCACTATTACGTTACAGATGCAGTTTTCTATCTATATAATCTTGATTGCTGGATAAATGCTTGTTTCAGCAAGAGGGGTGGCACTAGAAATACAGCCAAAGCCATCCCAAGTATCTAATGGGTGAAAATCCTGCTCCAGTGAATACCCTGCAGTTCTCACAAGCCTCCTGGTTCTTGTTGCCATAGCACTCATACGTGCTTATGGAATGCACAGTTCACTTCTGACTGCATTAAAAATGAAACCCAGATGAAATATGCTCCAAGTGCTTACCAGGGAGCTATTTTAGTGATTTACAATTCATCAGTGGATGGACAGAGAGCACAGCTCATTAAAGCAACAGCAGAGCTAGATGCCACGTCTCTGCTCCCACTGAAATACCACTCAGGTAAGAATAAATAATACTATAAAAAGCTGCCCCGTTGAGAACTACTGTGAGGGAGTTAACAGTAACAGGGCTGTTCAACTCAATGAAAGATTCCATTAACTGTTCTCCTATTTTATAAAGGAAAGAAGACAAGAACCTTGTAAAACGTGAGCTGTTGGAAGTCCCAGAGTTTCAGGAGACTGTCAAGAGGCATAAGCTGCACTGTCTGGTCTTAAATTACTTGCTCCTAGGACAGCCGGGAAGGTTGCCCTTAGGGAGCAGCAGTGCTTAACGGGAGCTGCTTGATGAGATTGTCAGCTTAAAAAGAAAACTAACGACCTAGATCCAAGATGTGCTTGCTTAGAGACTCAGATAGCCACTGGGAGGTTATGAATCCTAAACAAGGGATTCTACCAATCAAATTATCATTTCTTTGCCACTGAATATGTTGAGCAAACTTTGAAAACAACTTTTTACTCAGATGTACATAGGGTTTCTGTACAGAACACAAAATACAGTGAGCCCAGGGCAGGAGGGAGGGCACAGATTCTAAATGCCACCACTAGCAAACATTAATGTGATAAGGCAGAAATTTGAATCTTTGACTTAAATTGCTGCTTTGGCATTATGTGGTCAGTTTTCTTCAGCAAATAAAATACAAGCATTTTGGTCTTCCCTGTACATAAGTTAGTCCCATTATTCAACTTTCTGCTAGAAGAAGGGCATGCAGACCATCAGTAACTACTGAGTACAGTTTTGTGCCAATCATACAGCTGCATTTTTGTGCTTTAATCTGAATCACTCAGTGTCGAATCTGCTGCTTTCCCTACAACTGCATTTACATTGGAAAGCAATGGAGGACTGGACACATTACATAAGAGCCATTAAATGCAAACAGGAAAACAGATCCAGCAAGGCTGAGCAGCTTCTGATTCCAGGTAAGCAATGAGATTACATTTTAATTAATAAAGAAATTGTTAACATTAACACTCAAGCACAGTTTCCTCATCTGCAGCCCTGTACAAATGTAATAGGATGAGCAATCCTATGCTATTGCCATACACAATTTGGGAAGTAGAAGTAAAGGGCCAGGGAAATGGTCTAGAGCCTTGTATACAGTAAAAGATCAAAGCATTACAGAGGCACATCCGTATGTATTATCTAAATGTGCAATCAGTAGCCACAAGATTAAACTTGTATCTCTACAAAGACAACCACCAACTCCACTTCCCAAGTGTTTCTCTCATACACTGAGCAGACAAATATAGGGATTGCTCATTAACGTCCGCAGTCAGTCCTCCAGGGATAAGGTTCAATAATAATTACTTCACCATTACAGGAAAACCATCATCACAATCAGAGGCTGGACCTGCAAATATTTATGCTTCAATAACATTAAGTCAATTGAGCACATATTACAGCACTTGTAGATAAAAAGATTATAGACCAGATCCCTAAACAATTACTCAAAGACAGAGGACTCAGATGTATAAATAGAAATAGGTTTAAAAAAACACTATGCTTCAATGTCTGTGTAGACTGCATATAAATAAATAAAAAAAACATGGTTACTCACAGCTGTAAAAGCATTTGGGGAAAATCCCATGCTGACTGTTTATTAACACATCTATTTACATGATTGCTTGTGCCAGACATGCTAATCCCACTGCCTACAAACAATTTACAAGTTTGAGAACTCCAATCAGGAAATGAAGCAAATAATCAGGCATCAGAAATACCGTATTAGAAAAGGCTGGTGACACTGACTTCACTTTTAAGGCATACAGCTCATCAGCAAGACATGATTTGTAAGAGCCCAATAAGCTACTTTCAAATAAACAGCAAGGGCTCAAACAATCAGTTCAGTTTGAAAATTATTAAATAAAGCAAAATAAATAAATAGAGAGGGCAGTTCCTTTGGTTCAATTTTCCCAGCATTTTAGCATCCTTTCCAAATGATGAGTCATCAGAACGAGGATTTGCAGGATCTAATCAAAGGAATGATGAGGAATCCTGCAGCTGTGTGGGCTAGAGAAGGTGGACCCTGCTTGCTGTGCTGCAGGACAACTGTCCTTTTGGCACAGACGAACACCTGAGATTAATTACAGCTCATTACACATCTACCCAGCATCCACTGGAATATGGCTATCACAAAATAGACAATAGCAATCTGGCATTTCAACTGCCACATGCATCCAAAGACAATTAGATACTGCCTAAAAACATTTGATGAGTCCCTTCAGAAATGCAAATTGACAAAAGGGGGAAACAGGTCAGGGAAAAATGCAAAAACAAACAGGTACAAAGAATTGTTAAGAAAGGATGATAGGAGAGGTTAAACATAAGTAAGAAAGATTATATAGATGCAAAGATAATATGAGAATATTTCTATCTGTAGTCAAGTTACCTAGGAAACAGAGTGTCTGTGTACTGAGTAGTTTATAGAAAAAAAAAAAGCATTGTTTAGAAAAAATAGCCTTTCAGAGAATGGCACAAACTTAGCAAACAGACCTACAGAACAAAGAGGCAGTTCAAATTCCCAACAGGTCTAACGATTGCTGTTTGCAAGGTTATAACTCAAAGAAGTTTAAAATAGACACCTTGCAAATCTCTGAAGGCAAGCATTTATAATGAATTTTGCAGAGCACCACAACTTCATGCAGGTTTGCCCTTGCATTATTAGCAGTGATTTTTCACTAAAATATGCCTATGTATGCACACAAAATAATACAAATCAGAGCCAAAAGAAGAAAAAGTATTCAATTTAGATCTGGGGAGTTAAAGTCCCAACTTGAAAAAGCCAACTCAAAAAAAAGCCAACTCAATTTCCCTCCCTCTCTCTTTTTAATCTTTAATAGTACCTCTGCTGGGTACATGAGCAATACACAATTTGAGGCTAATTAGAACAGAACTAAAAAAGATGGTACCTCTGCCTTCTCAACCAATTTTTAAAGACTTATGGCATGCAACTGTAAACAGGTTAAGACAGATGACTACTGCAATAAAATTAAGAACTAGGAAACTTAAGTTCACACAGCCTTCAGAACTGGTCAAAATTATCCCTCTCAATTCTTCAAGGGAAGAAAAAAAACCAACAAAAAACCCAAAAAACCCAAACCAGAAAAAACAAAAAACAAAAACCACACAAACTTTCCTTAGAAGACTTGCAAAGTTGAGGGGATTTTTTTAATGCTCCCAAAAGCCAGGAAGGAGGTAGCTTAGAATTCTTGGGAACTACATGGACAGCTCTCAGTCACTGTCATCATCAAATGGTTTGGGTTAGAAGGGACTTTGAAGACCATCTATTTCCAATCCCCCTGCTATGGGCAGGGACACCTCCCACTAGACCAGGTGGTCATCCTGGTCTAGTGATGCCTCATCCACCCTGGCCTTAAACACCTCCAGGGATTGAGGGGTCATCCACACC
>VZTY01029593.1:451341-528233 GCA_013400935.1 Turnix velox
TTGTGTTGAGGGCTCCAGAACTGGATGCAATACTCCAGGTGGGGTCTCACCAGAGCCGAGTAGAGGGGCAAAATCACGTCTCTTGACCTGCTGGTCACACTTCTCTTGATGCAACCCAGGATTTGGTTGGCCTTCTTGGCTGCAAGCACACACTGCTGGCTCATGTTGAGTTTGTCCTCAACTGACAAACTCCCAAGTTGTCCCAAGTCTTTCTCTTCAGAGCTGCACTCAAGCCACTCTCCACCCAGCCTGTGTTTGTGCTTGGGATTGCTTTGACCCAGGTGCAGGACCTTGCACTTGTCCTTGTTAAACTTCATGAGGTTGGCATGGGCCCACCTCTCAAGCCTGACAAGGTACCTCTGGATGGCATCCCTTCCTTCCAGAGTAAGGTGTGAAAGGATCTTTCAAACTTAGCAGGAGCATATCATAGGCTGTTCTTCACATTATCTCCTGCAGCTACTGCTACTCTCATATAGAGTATCAGAAGAAAAACTGGAAACAGATGGCCTGGTAGTTTTTCAGGTTAAATGAAACTGGAGTGGGTCACCAGTACAAAACCCACAGCTCAGAAGCCTTTAATCTATCTATTTTAGGTACCTCTATGATGACCACTTTGATAATATCTTAGAAGCAAAGATACTATTGTAGGGTAGGAATGTGCAGAATTTCATTTTATGTCTATTTTAAGTACATAAATACTCTCTAATCTGACAAAAAACAATCCAGTCATTCTAAACCCATTTCCAAGCCACTTCCCTGATTTTGGGAAAAAGCTACCAAAAACTTCTTCCAAAGGTCAGAAAATTTGAAAAGAAGCACTGGTTCAAGAGATAAACATTAATACTGAAGTCTAGAAAGAAGACTGGCCTTATGTCTTCCTGCAAAATGTCTGAATCTTCTCTGCAGGCTAGGACCAGAATGGTCCAGAACCTGGTTGGCAACACATAGTACCTCAGTTCCCTGAGGACATCAGTCCTGGACAGCCGATCCTAAGGCAGCAGAGCAAGTAAAAATTTCTTAGGTAAAGTCCCACCTTCCTGCCCATAGGTATTATCAGAAAGAATTAAAAATCCAAAATTTGTCTTTTGTGGTTGTAGGCAAAGTTTCCAATTGCACAAGTGATGAGAAGGTCAGGGCACAGCCTCTCCTCAGTTCTGCATGGCACAACTGGCTGTCAATTTTGAGACAAGGAAGGTTTCCATGGGTCATCTCATGTTGTCCCCTCCATGTTGTGGTTACACAAAAGAATGATGCAATGTGTTTGGACCACACTGGATCTTCTCAGATCACAGACAGAATCATAGAATAGTTTGGGTTGGAAGGGACCTTAAAGATCATCTAGTTCCAACCCCCCTGCCCTTGGCAGGGACACCTCCCACTAGATGAGGTTGCTCAGTGCCTCATCCTGCCTGGCCTTAAACACCTCCAGAGATACCAATCAATGGCTTAAAAAGCACCTCTAGAAAGAGTAAGTTAATCAACTGAACCCAAAACTCCTCTTAAGCTTGCAATAGTAAAAGAGTCCATTAAAAAGATGGTGTCACCAGCTTGCAAGCTAAGGGAGAAAAGCAAAAATCTTAATTATAGAATCATTAGCAAAGTTTCACAGAAAGTAAAAGCAGACGTGGATTTTGAGCTTGAGCTGTAGCATTCCCCAAAAAAAATCCCCCACGATGTGTAGCAATTGAAATTAAAACTTTTTTCCATGCTCAGACAGGCCTTTTGCAGTGGAAATGCATTTGATCTTAGGAAGTCTCAAAGAAGCTGGTTTTGAGGAAGTTGCACCAAATGCAGTTTACTCCACCACAAGTGGTTTTTCCATGTGTAAGGCTGTTACAGTGACCAGGAAAGAGATTCTCTAGTCCCTCAGACTCTGAGAGAGCTATAGTCATCTTAAATTGTTACTCAGGCTGGATATAAGACAGAAGTTCTTTATTGTGAGGGTGGTGAAAGACTGGAACAGGTTGCCAAAGCGGTTATAGATGGCCCCTCAGTCTATGGAGGTGTTTAAGGCCAGGCTGGATGAGGCACTGAGCAGCCTGATCTAGTGGGAGGTGTCCCTGCCCATGGCAGGGGGGTTGGAACTCGATGATCTTTAAGGTCCCTTCCAACCCAAACTATTATACGATTCTATGATTTATTCTTATAACTGTAAAGCTCTGTATATAACAACCACTGAAAAAGATGATGAAGAATAATAGAACTCACTTTGCCCAGGTGCCTGCTGCTTAGAAGTCCTTTCTGTTAAGAAGGGACAATCCTGTAGATAAATATTGCAGTCAGTTACAAAAAAATCTTCTGGCCACTCTCAAAATCCAGGATCTAGGATCCAGGTCTAGGAGTAATGGATGCAAATTGGAAGAAGGGAGATTCAGGCTGGAGATAAGAAATTCTTTACTGTAAGGGTGATGAGACACTGGAAGAGGTTGCCCGGAGAGGCTGTGGATGCCCCCTCCCTGGAATTGTTTTAAACTAGGATGGATGAGGCACTGAGCAACCTGGTCTAGTGGGAGATGTCCTTGACCATGGCAGGTGGATTGGAACTAGACGATCTTGAAGGTCCCTTCCAACCCAAACCATTCTATGATGGCTTCATCGGGTTCCATTTATACACAATCCTGCAAATTCACTCACCTCATCACTCTAGTAATGAGGTTAAGCAGGCTGTGCATGAGTGGAAAAGGCCATGAAGCCTGAAGAGCCATGCAAGTCACTAAAAACATACACTATTCTGGTTTGTTATTTTGAGCTGAGATCATCCGAAAATGTAACTGTAATCTCTGCATGGCTTCTAGATAGAAGTCTTTGTCTTTTATGTCACTCTTCAGATTCAACAGAAGCCAAAAGTTAAACCACCACATTTCCATCTTAATTGAGCTGCAGTCCAGGGGGCTAGAGTTGGCCAGAAAAATGCTTTGAATCCACAGCTGGTAGAGCACTGCTATGAAGAAATAAACCATTTTAATGGCACGCTACATTTGTCAGCAAGGAAATACAATTGTTGCTGCCTTACACATACATCTTCTGGGACTAATAGTGGCTTTCAGCATGTGGCAACAGTACTGCTCAACTCAGCAGGAAAACAGGCCATTACAAGGCAATCAGCAACTCTGCTGTGCTTCTTGAGAGCTGGCAAGGAGGTGGTGTTGAAAAAAAGTAAAATGAAAACAGTAAAATCTCAGTATTATAGTTGTTGCTCACTCAATAGGAACCCAGAGAGCAGGAAAGCTCTGACCTGAGTTGTCCAGCAGAGCTCTCTGTGATTCAACTCTCAGCCTTTCCTCTTGGTTCTGAACTCAGGAGCAGAAAGGAGCACTTGAGTAGGGCTGCAGTGCCAGCAGGGATGTAGAGGTATTTTGGACATGAAAGCTGTTTGCAGTGGGAAAGATGTAAGAGACAAAAAACACCCAGTTGTGCCAACCCTAACACCAAGCGTTACTCAGAGATACCACTTCTCAGAGAACAACACATACAGTCCTCTGGTGACCACACCGTCATCCTCCTTTGCAAGGGGAATGCAGGACACAGACTGACTAAAGCTTGAAAGTACAATGCATCATTTCACAATGTTTGACTGACCAAATCGTCACTTCAAAGGAAAAGAAGGACAGAACAATAACTCACTGGAGATGTTGTTAATCGAAGGATCGCTCCATTTTTTATTTCATTACGATTCTGGAAGAGAAAAAAAATCCACAAGGTTTTTATTTAAGACTCACATAAAAAGATGAAACATGCATTGAGCAGACTGCACCACTAAACCACCAACAGCACTTTGCCCTATGTACATGCAAATCCCTCCCTCTTTCATACGTGAGCTAACACCTAAACTGTGTTTACCCCACTGCTACATACTAATATCAGCTTCAAGAAATTATACTTAACAAACCCAAATGCTTTCAAAAATGAATTAATGTTTTTCAAAGTTTAGCTTCCATTGGCAACTTCTAAATATTTTTCTGAAATATACTGTCCGTGGTGTCTGGCTCTGGTATTGTGCTGCATAGTTGAGGAGTTTGTAAGTTTGCTGAAACCGGTCATTAAACATCTGCAGGATTTAAAATTCATCCCACTGCTCTCCACTTTGTGTAAAAAGCCCATGCTGACTTCAAACCACTGGGACCAACCCCGCTGAGCTCTGCCACCACAACTTTGCATTCTCCCTCAAAGTTAAAAAAAATAAATAAATTCCCTGTTGGCAGTCAGCAAAGTTCAAACACGCCATAAGTCATCCTCTTTACTGAGCTGGCAGAAAGAGGCAGCACTAAACATTTTCTCCTGGTTAAGCTCACATAATGTGCCCAAATAAACTAAAGCTACTAAAGCTGCCATGGCCTTAGATATGCTGCACGCCTATGGTGTCCTCACAACTTTGTGGTCAATGCCCATGTGCATGGGCTTCCCCCACAGGAAGTACAAGGGAGCCTGCCCCTATTTCAACAAGCTTCTTCCTCCTCACCAGAGGTTAAGAGAATGCAGCACCCATCACAAGTGACATACTAACAGGTACCAACTGTACACAGCACAATGCACAGTCACAACCTCCTGGTTCAATAGCTTCTTTGTTGGCAGTGACCCTAATTCATCAAAGGAATCCACCACAACAGTCTTAGAGATAACAGAGGATTCTGCTATTAAGATCTGCCCTGGTGAGACCACATCTGGAATACCGCATCAAGTTGTGGGGCCCTATGTTGAAGAAGGGCAGGGAAGTGCTGGAGAGAGTCCAGCACAGAGACACAGAGATGATGAAGGGATTGGAGCATCTCCCTTCTGAGGAAAGGCTGAGGGAGCTGGGTCCCTTCAGCTTGGAGGAGACTGAGGGGTGACCTCATTAATGTCTATAAATACGTAAAGGGTGAGTGTCAGGAGGAAGGAGCCAGGTTCTTCTCAATGACCTCCAATGACAGGACAAGGGGAAATGGGTGCAAGTTGGACAAGATGGAACACAGGAAGTTCCACAGAAATATGAACTTTTTTTTTTTCTTGGTGAGGGTGAGACAACAGTGGCATAGGCTGCCCAGAAAGGGGTCTCATTCTCTGAAGACATTCAAAACCTGCCTGGATGTGTTCCTGTGTGACCTGATCTGGGTGTTCCTGCTCCAGCAGAGGGATTGGATTATATGATCTCCCCAGGTCCCTTCCAATCCCTGACATTCTGTGATTCTGTGATCATACTGCAGGCTTTCTGAAGGCTGGTGTTCAGTCCAAAAAGATGAAGGTGTATTTCTTCTCACTCAATTTTTCCCTAAATAACTTCAGGCTTCTTGCTTCCATTCTGATGCATCTCAAATCCAAAATGTAAGAAACAGTATATATAAAGTCTTGCCTGAAACCAGGTCAAGCAGTCCCAAAATAAAGCTCTAGTACATTGTCTCTTTCTTAGTACCCAACTCTCGTATGGCATTGGTTCTAGCTATATGCAATATCATCATCCACCCACTAACATTTCTTCACTCTAAGTGAAATAACTGAAGTGCCAGACAACACAGGGGGTACAAGGCAGAAGCTTTTTTATGCCATCTTTGCTTACATATGCATTAACTCAGCCCTTAGCAGCCTCCTCATGCCAGAACACACAGAGGAGCGCCCAGCCAGGCTATACTTAAAGAGAGGGGCAAAAAAGGGTGAGTGGTTAAGTACAGGATGACTTCCCATAGCAACTAACAAAGGGACACAGTTTCTCCTCTCAAAGTAAAACAGCTCCAGACCGAGCTACATCCCATGTTTAAGGAATCCCTATGAAGTGGCAATAATGTGTGTGTGGTTCAATCTAAATCAGTGTTGAAACAAACTGACTTTGCAAACAGCTGTGGTGGCTTAAACTGTTACAACCTTCTGGATTTGTGGAACTGAATAACAGTAATTGCTTCAGGCCAGACAGTCCACATAGTGCTAAGTCTGACTCTATTAACAGCTTAGGCTAAAGCACTTGAACTTCAGATGCATTAGGACAGAGTATATAGAATCATATAATGGTTCAGGTTGGAAGGGACCTTAAAGATCATCTAGTTACAACCTCCCTGCCATGGGCAGGAACACCTCCCACTAGCCTGGCCATCCAGCCTGGCCTTAAACACCTCCAGGGGTGAAGAGGCATCCACAACTTCTCTGGGCAACCTGTTCCATTGTCGCACTACCCTCACTGGAAAGAATTTCTTTCTTATCTCCAGATGGAATCTCCCCTCTTCCAATTTAAATCCATTACTCCTAGTCCTGCCATCACAAATCCTATTAAAAAGTCCTACCCCAGTCTTTCTGTAGCCGCCTTCAGGTACTGAGAAGCTACTTTGAGGTCCTCCGTGAGCCATCTCTTCTCCAGGCAGAAGTCCTACCCCTGCCTTTCTGTAGGCCCCTTACCACTATGGTTAACAAATTAAAATGTTATGGCTAATAAATTGCTGACAATATCCTCATTCAGTGTCCAGCACACAACATTAAAAATAATTCAGGAATCAGACAATACTTTAACAACTTGACTGATCCCAATCACAAATTCACTGGTATCCTTCCCAAAATACTGGAGCTCAGTAAACAGGCTGTACTCAAACAAAAGCACCCACAAAGACTATTTTTTTTTCATTCAGTGGCATAACTGTAAGTTCAAAGTTTCTCGTGTTTCCTGCTCTAATTAGCATCAACTATCGAATTTGATGTGCAAATTAGTCTGTGGTTTAGCAAGTTAAGTCATTTCATCTATGCCAAAACAAAAGCTTGTCTGCAAGCAGTCTAGTCCACTGCAAACAAGGTGTCAGACTTTGTGTGGGGATGCTACGGGCTACACCATGGTTTTCAGAAGATCCAAGGAGTTTGCTGAACAGTGGAGCTCTGGTGCAAGCTCAGATGCGTTCCCCTTCAGCCTCCTGTCTGCACCAGCTCTGATCCATTTGAGGATCTAACCTCACTAACATGCCTGAAAGCAGCCTGGACAGGAAAGAGAGGAGAGTTCTGTGAGGTTAATAAACAAGACAAAAGCTCTCCAAGGGTTGAACACCAGGAATGATTGTGGATTTGCATCTTTTGGGGCAGGGAAATAACACGGGTAAAGGGAGAGGGGAGACATAAGGAGAAATTACACCTTCCCTTTCTGGGAGCAGCAGACTGTCAACCACAGTCCAAATTATATTATTCTGCAGTTGCTTCAGGCTGAAAGCACACTCCAGAGTTTCTTCAATTACAGTAGCTTTATCACAAGCTGAAGCCCCAATCCAGAAAAAGTCTGTCTTAACCTACAGTGTTATGTAAGTAGGTTAAAAAAAACCCCACCTTTAATTACATAACAGATTGCATGGATTTATTCTTCAATCAACACACCAAGTGAAAAAATATTAAAGCCACACTACTGCTCTACAGTCAGAGGAATCTGAAAACTAGTGGAAAAAGGGAAGCTAACAACCTGGTGGAAGCTCAGATGTCACATATGGAAAAACAAGAGAAGTACTCACTGTTCTTCAGAGTAACCCTATGGCAGCAGGCTATATATAAAATATCAGAAGAAAAAGAATACACAGAGTACATAAAAGCACCACTGGAAGTTTTGTCCAGGGTCTTCTTGTTTCTCAAGCCAAGCCTGGAACAGCAAAGTTTTCTGATTCAAAGTTGAGCTAGCTGTCAGAGCCCACAGCACATGAAGCACAAAGACCTTTCTCTTATTGTGCCTGTCTTGGAGCAGAAGTGTGTAAGGCTGCCCTATACTGTACTTTCAATCACTGCTGTCACAAGAGATTGAGAGCTCCTCATTTCAACAAAGGCTTAAGGAAAACTGCCTGTGCCTTCTCTCCCAAAGTATTCAAAGCATTGAGACCCTAACACAACAGGCGAGCCAAAACTTGAAAAGGGTGAGTTGCTCCCCAAAGCGAAAATGCAATTCTGTTACTCCATTCTCAATAATAACTTCAGTGCCTACCAAGAAACAGCACGTAAGCATACCATTAGGCCAAGAGGATTTCTTACATCAGCTGTGTGATGCAGCAGTTGCCATGCTACTTAATTTCAATTGCAACATTTACACGCAGTTAAGCTGCTTAGTCTTATTAGGGACAGCATCCCTTGGATTTCTTTCCCAGGATAACAGAATGTCATTTCCAACAAAGCAGCCCAGCTTTGGCAATCACACTCATAAGCACAACTGTCACTCAGAACAGGGTACATGGTCACCAAAAACCTCATCCAAGATATTTCTGATCTATTTCTCAAGTGTATGCCAGGTTTGTGCTGCTGAACTGAATTAGGGAAGCTTATTCTGGGCAGAAAGAGAAGTAGTGAATCAGCACTATTCAATAGGCCACAAAAAAAACCGTCTGTAGCAGCACTTGTTAAAAATGTTACCTTGGAATAAGAAAGTGATTATTTTATGAATACAAACAGGCCCATTTACAACATTATATCTAGCATGAGTCTGCACTCACTAGATTATTTTTGGTTTAGTACAGGTAGTACTTCCAAGCCCCATGCTGTTGCACACTACTTTCCAAGCTGAGATTTCAGTCACAGGGACAAATACTATAATGAAGACAGAAGAACAAAACACAGAGCAAGTAGAGGATACCTGGACCGTTTACCTTGTGGTCACACTTCAGGGTCCTCTGACTCCAGCAGCTGAACAACATGAACCTACATTATCTGCCACCAGATTCTGTTCCTTCGCAAAGCTCTGCCTCAAGCATTAACACAGTCCAGCAAACCATGAAAAGGAATGAAGGTATGTAAATTTGCTTTCAGAAAATCCTAAATCCTCTCCAAACAGTCAAAACACTTGTTCAGAGCTCTGCTGGTGACATGCTTGCTAAGTTTATTTTGAAGTAACATTCAAGTTTATTTTGCCATCTATTTGTCTTATCATTTTAATAATCTATTATGCCCAGCAAAATGCCTCAAGATGCAGTTCACTGTAACTGGTTGGAATGGAATGTTTTCTTAACATATTTGAGGAAGATCTACAGGCATTGGTTCCCATGGTTATGGCTCACTCAGCAATGTTCTTTAACCTTGACCAAATAGCTTCCTTCAGACTTTCTAACTGGGATAATTAACAACAGCCAAGAAATATAAAAGTCTTCAAATATTTATTATATCATTAATAGATTCTTCCCTGTTTCCTTACTACCACTGTTTTATCACAAGTTCCTCCAAACTCACAAGACAACAAAAAAAAAGAAAAAAAAGGGGATGTGAAACATACTTTAAGTTAGCAACTCTGTAACATTTTCACAAGTGCCAGCAAGTAGTAAATAAGGACAAAGTGATACATAATAGATTCCCTTAATAAGTCAACAGGAAATGGAATCAAAGTCCCTGCTGGCAGATCTCACTTAAAGCTCTGATTCAATGTGCTGCAGCAGACAGTGTCATCAGAAGTGGCACTGTCAACTAGACACAGGGCATCATCTTGCCACAACACAAAGAACTTGATGCTCCCACATGCAGGGTGCTGTGTACAGTTCTGATCTTCACACAGAATCAAAGAATGGTTGGAGTTGGAAGAGACCTTAAAATTCCTCTATTTCAAACTCCCCTGCCACGTCCAGGAACATCTCCCACAAGACCAGGATGCTCAAGGCCCCATCCACCTTGAACACCTCCAGGGACAGGGCATCCACAGCTTCTGTGGCCAACCTATGCCAGTACCTCACCACCTCCATGGTGAAGAATTTCTTCCTAATATCTAATCAAAATCTTCCCTATTTGAGTATAAAACTGTTAGCTCTCATCCTCTCACTACAGTCCGTGTAGCCCCTCTCCACCTTTCCTGTAGCCCCCTTTTAAGAACTGGAAGTCTTTCCAGATCCTTTCACTACAACCCCTGTAGCCCCTCTCCACCTTTTCTGTAGCCCCCTTTAAGAACTGGAAATCTCTCCAGAGTCTTCTCTTCCCCAGACTAAAAAACACCAATTCTCTGGGTCTGTCTTCATTGGAGAGGTGCTCCAGCCCTCTGAACCTCTATGGGGGACACAGTAGCCTCAAGGAAAATGCAGAGAAAGTCAAGTGAAACAGTTGATGCTCATGAGCCAAGGTCTCCTCAGTTTGGAGGGACAAAGGCCAGCTGAGGGAAAGTCATGGACAAGCTAAATGCAGAACTGTCATTATCAAATCCTGCAGAATGAGAACTATGAGGTTGATGAAAGCAGTATAGGATCAGTTTAAAGCAGATGAAGAATACACCTCCTCATTCAGCAAGTACTGAACTTCTTGAGCTTGCTGTTACAAGAGGCTGTGAAAATAGGCACTATCATAAGGTTCAAGAAGAGATGAAAGAATTTTGCAGCCTTTATGCGGATATTAAATGGACCAAGAATAGAGACAGCTTCCATCACCTGTAGTACAACAAACATGAATGTTATAGAAGCAGGAAGGGAGTGAAAGTCATCATCAGATTATGATCTTCAATGGTTATAATGGTTTGCTTCTATTACAAAGACTATGATGTTAGATAGCTAACTTTGTAGGAAATTGCTTGAGTTCATTTTTAGTTACCAAAAACTTCAATAAGATTGAAGTTAAGAAAGAGGTAATTATCAACGCTGTACTACTTGGTATGACAGAACTGCACCACCTTAGAACAAGTACTGAGCAAACTGTGATAAAATTCCTTTTCTAGGAAACTGCTGGAAACGAGAACATCTTAGCTTTTCATGTTAGAATTTGATGATAGCATTTTCCTAAATAAATTAGTAGTTTTACTGAAGCTTCTGCAAAGAGGAGGTTTTCTGCATGCTTTTTACTGAATCCCAATCAAGCATATCAAAAGCTAGTCTATAAACCGAGTTATACCAGTGGTACAGTTGCAGGATACACCTAATCCACTCCAGTCCACTGCAGGCACAATTCTCATGTTCGTAACACCAGATCTAGATCTATCAACATGCAGCAGCACAGTCAGCTACCTGATCCTAAAAACATTACTTCTTCCTCTTCCCTTCATTCACAAAAAGGTGAGGTGGGGCAGAGGGGAGGAAATAATCCATAGTTTTCTTCTATCTGTTACAAGACTTAAACCAACTGTCTTTCCAGCACTACAGTGCCTTGGAAGTTACAAAAGTGAAGGAAATTAAAGAAGGGAGGGGACAAAGAAAGCAACCAACCAATAGTTTCACTAGCTGGAATACCACTGAAATCAGACCCTAAGAAAGTCAACACTTTGCATGATTTACTCATCTTGGAGTGATCTACGAGGACAACACTACTGGTTACCACTTGTTCTGCATGGTAGCAGCAGTATTACATTATGGGCAGATATGCTTGTGACACATGAAAAGAAGTTACACACAAGTTATTTTTAACCTGGATCAGTTCCCCAATTTGAGCAACCACACAGAGAGTTGTACCAGTAACATGGAAGGGGTGGGCAGACAACAAGCTGCCCCATCCTCTGATAAGTTGGAACTTAAGAGCTGCACCCTGCAAAATAAACACCAGGAAATGGCAGGCTTAGCTGGGACCAAACTTTTGAAGGTAAGATGTGGGGAAATCACAACAGGGAACTGGTATGTTTAAAAAAAAAATTAAAACCAAACAAATTAGCAAGAAGGAGTCAGTTCTTCAATGTGTTTCACTCAACATGTTCACCCTCATCACCACTGAGTGCACAAGCAGTAGCTCCTCAAGCAGATGCTGCTCCTAAGAGAAAGAGATGAAGAGCCAAGCCAAGACCATGGTTTCAAAGTCACTTTTGTCAAATCAAAGCACAGCTTGCTACCATGAAGCTGAGTCTTGCTTTTCTGTCTCTTGGGTCATTCCTACTACTGTTTTTTATGTGCTATTGAGCCTAACTACTTGATGAGCCAACAAGGGAACTAAACCAGCTTAAAATTTTAGCATTTTGAATTTTGTCCAGATAGTAAGAGAAAAGACATAAATAAACATGCTAATATAAGCAGAAAAGAGGGCCAACTCATTTTGGAGCCACCATACCTGGAACCACACAGACGTTTTCAAGGGAAAGTTTGCAGGTACTTGTGCTTTTCTAACATGCACATCCTATGGCTACTCCCTGGCACGAGCCCTTCTACTCAGACACAGACAAAGCATAGATAAAATATCCCTTCTGTATTTGTGACTACAGTCAGAATTTGACACAAATTCACTCCAAGACAGCCTAATCATGTTCCACAAGCAACTGATGAACAAAGCAGCTCAAAGCTGTTAATAGAAGCAGTTTCATTCCTCTTCCTAACTTTCCTTTGATTTCTCCCTTCTCTGCAGCCCATTCCTGGAGATGACTCAAGAGTCCCATCCTACTCTTCCATCAGATCAAGCAGACTTTAATTCATTAAATTTGCTTAATAAAAAGTGGCACAAAGTTATTCTCCTTGGCAGCACCCCCAAAAATTTCCCCAAAAAAAGTGTTCTAGCCAGCAGAAATTGACAAGATCTAAGAGAGAAAGGGAGTAGAAATCAGAACTGACCCCTTTCAGCAGTGAGCTTGATGTTTGTTCACTGCACCCTGTAAAGTTACTTATCCATTTAAACAGGTTGTTCTTTAAGTTTGATGATTTAAAGAGCATTTTTCTGTCAGCCTGATCTTAAACAGAATTATTTGCTAAGAGCTGAACTCAGACGGTCACACTGTGTCTGTGGTATATACCCTACCCATCTTCAACTTGCTCTAACAGACTTTTCAGAGCCCATCTTCTCTAGTGATTACTTGTGGGGCAAAATTATAAATGAAATTCAAAAAAATAAGTATCTATACTGCTTTTTAAAAAATATACTTGGATCCACCCCATCAGAATCAAACAGAATATAACTACCATATCAAACAATAAAAAGGAGGCAAGTAGAACAATCAAGCTGTTCATGCTGGGACCAGAAAATATAACAGGCTGACAGAATAGAAATAGTTTTGCAGAAAATTTTGCATAAATCTGAAGTCTTTCAAAATGCATCCTAAAAAGTAGGACATGCTTCCTTAGAGAAAGATGACCACTGTTCTTGAAATCAGCCTGAACAATGCAGGAATAAAAGGGATTTAGTGCCAAGAGACTGAAGTTTTAGTTGTTCATCAAAGAAATATACCAGTGAGCATTAGTTTTTACTGGAGTCCACTGAGCAGTGTCAAAAGCATCCAGCAATCTGGCGGGAGCATGGCCACTTGACTCCAAGGTAGGAATTTCTGCAGGGCTGTGCAGACACCCCAAAACACTATAAAGTTTGTGAATATGAGTGAAATTCCACACATTGGTGGCAGACAAAAGTGGAAGTTTGATCTGGGTCGAATATGCATTGAAATCTGCCATTAACATAGTATCACTAATATATAGTGATAGTAATGTAAAATGATAGGATGAGATTAATTAATAAAATTCTTCAGTTTCCAGCCTTCTTGCTAGTTCTCATTCTTAGCTGCTTGTAAAGTAGCATAGCCTTAATTAAGTCAGAAACCTTCCGTATTGAGAATGTTTACTTTCAACTAATTTAAGTTCAATTAATCAATGAAAACAGATGAATGCTTTAAAAAGTGAAAGAAAAAAAAAAAGACCATGACCCCTTAAAAACCCTAAGTGTCTCATTTCTTGTCCTGTCATTTGCATACACTCCCACACAGGGAGCCTGCAATGCCATGGTGGAATTTCACATGAATATACAATTACAAGTTGTATCCAGCAAACAAATAGGTCACAAGCAAAAGCCCCTTTGAGAAAGAACAAACACCAGGGACTCTACCCAGGTTCCCAGCTCAAGGAAAGCAAGTGGTAGAAAGATGTTCCATCTGCAAACACAGTAAAGAGCCGAGTAATGTCAACAAAAGCAAGGTGGGGGCTACTCCCTTTGCAAACCAGCACAAACACAGCACAACACTCTCTCAAAATTAATTGATGGAACTCAGTGTCTGCTCTCCTCCACTTCATGCAATGAAAGGAAAATGTGGGAGTCAGGAATGAAGAAGAAAAACAGTCTTCATAGACATCAGATGTAAAAAAAAAAATCCCTGAACACAATTACTGAATAAAAAAATGGAGTGCATTCAACAAAGGCATGAATGAAATATCCTCCCCTTTAAATGGGACATAAGACAACACATAAAATGGCACCAGCATCATCACTGTGTGCTGGCTCAAAAAGCCCATTACCAAAAGGGAACTAGACTTTTATTCCTGATAGTTGTTTTGGTGCAGGTTTAAGAGACACCACATTCTGCCCCCAGCAGTAAAACCAGCTAGAACACAGCTCTTCCCCAGCCCCACACTCCTGGGTGGCCCTTGATGATAAACACTGCAATTTTTCATACTTTCAGATGGGACAAAACAACCATTTTTGAGGCTGTGCTGTAATCTGAGCAGCTGCAACAATTGAGTTCCTTCATCTTTTTGGTTCTAGAAACTGCATTTAAGCTAACAGTGACCTCTTCTACACTTAGCTGTGCAGGCACACAAATGTATGTGGAGAAGCCAGCCCATGCCTGCAAGGCCAAGAGAGAGCAATGATAAGAGAACAGGCACTCCCAGCAATGATGTTGCATAAGCCACTCCTGTGTCTGTCCCTGTATTCCTAGTACTACCAGCAAAAGAACACAGTGCACAGACATCCAAGTTAATTGTTTTGAGCCCGGAAAACACATGGCACACAAAATTATATAGCCATTTTCTACCCTTCTTTTAGTACTTTTTGTTCCAAACCTGAGTTTGTTTAGACTACACTGTTCCAGAGCTGACAATGTCAACAAGCATCTACTCAGATACAACCTGGACAGTCTGAAGCAAAAGTGACTAGCTTATGCCTTGGTATACAGTATCTAGCACAAGGAAATCCTGATTCAGAAATGGGGCTAATGACCAAAGAAATGGCCCTTCATGGCAAGTAAAAGTCTTTAAAATGTAATAAAAAACCCAAATACATCCTGATCAAAACACCAGCTATGCTTGAGCCTCTAGCACTATGCCTGTGCTTGGTTTTCTTGTTCACTTAACCTCTAGTCTTACTTCTCACATTTGCTTTTTTAATTTTTTTTTAAAATGCCAAAATATAAAGTTAATAATACTCACTTTACTTCCAGGCATGCAGATACAGCCAAACCAGCATCCCAGGAAACCTACTTTACCTAAGATTGCCCTCCTACTGTCTGAAGGAGTTATTGCTACTCCTGTACAGGCAGTTTTCAAAATAATACAGCAAGAGAGGGGAAAAAAAAAAAAAAGAGACAAACAGTTTGGGCATTGTTTTTATTTGTTTATGGTATAATCAGGAAATATAGGTCAGCTACAAAGGATAAAAAGTTCTGCATATGGCAACCAAAACACAGATGCCCCATTTGCCACCCAAACCCAAAAATATAATAGCAAGCCATGTGTTGACGGTCTCACATTTGTAACATTTTCACTTAAAAGTTTCTTGTTTCTTGCAAGAGCTCATTAAATCCTATTCTTTATGGTATTTTTAAAAGGGCAACGATATTTTAAAAAGGCATCTCTACCTGGAAGGCCACAAACCAAGCCATTCAGGCTCTGCAGAAACATGACCTATGTTTTCTTCATATGCATAGACATAAAACTGATCTTTAAATGCACTGAAAAATATTTATTAGAACCTGTCCCTGCCTTAAGTAAGAGGTAGCAACATGAACTTCAAGAATGAATACTGAAGCTTGAGTTAAGTGCTTGTGTTTGTCCTCATGCCTGCTGTTTTCCATGTTTTCATTCAGAAAGCAAGAATATCCTACCGCAGACAAATGAGGGGAAGTATGCAGACGAGGTGATGGTCTATAGAAGCCTCTCTTCATAGCCACAATTCAATAAGCAGTGATAAACAGTATCATATAAAAGTCACAGACATCTGAGTAATACTAGTGGCATTTAGAGCTCTTCTCTGGTTTTTTTTATGTGACTCAGTTAGACACTCTGCATATTTTCAGTAGGGAATAAACATATTCAAAGTCCTTTCAGCAGTACAATCCAAAACCATCTAGAAGGCCATAATTTTCCACTATTAATGCAAGTTAAAGCCAGCCAAGAGCCAACAGACATCTTCTCTCATGAAACAGACAACATTTCCCCTTTGCAAAGCTGCAGGATCCTACCCACCAAAGATGGAGACAAAGCCTGGGAGATTCCTACACTTGGATCTGCTCAAATTCCTTCAACAAGCTCAAGAATTCTCTTCTTGGAAATATTCATTGTACAATCAGAGTTTAAATGCCAACAGGCAAATTTAATTGTGTCTAACTAATTGGAAAATGTCACACCACACTTCAGGCCCATTAGTAATAACAGCTTCACTATTTCATTTCAGTGGAGGCAAAATACAGCAGCCAATAATTACTTCAGCAGTTTTCTTTGTGGTGGCCCTTGAAGAGCCTGTCAATTAAGACTTGAAAAGAAAGGATAGAAAATACACAAGCAAAAAAAAGGGGAAATCCCAAGCCCAACTGAGACTGGTTCAGAAGGCTGTCTGCTGTGACAATAGTTAAAGGAAAAGCAGAAGCTGGTCTGCTAGGAAAAAAAAACAAAAAAAAGGCAGTACTATCTTAGAAGAAACTGCTCTGAGGTTCAAGTGTACCTCAGCTGCCTTTATTTCTTGGGTAGGGAATTAGTTCTTGTCTCAGCTGAACTTAGCAGATTCTAAACAAATGTAAAACACAAACCAAAACCAAAATGCCCTTCCACTTATGACTATATCTAAACTAAGCCAATGCAACAACAAGATAAGCAAGAGACATCTACATCATATCTCTTTAGCTTAAAATCAACTAAGGCTAGGGAATATGCAGGAGGACTTTGGCAGGTTTTGAATAGTGTTCTTTTCCCATTGCTTAGAAATTGTACCTCTGCAGTGCTGATGAGTGCACTCTTCCAAACAGTTCTTCCTTTTTTTTCTCTCTCTCTCTATGATTTCAGCAATTCCATCAGGAATGCTTGGAACAAATGTACTGCCTGGTCTTATTCAGACAAGCACATCCCATTTATTTAGATCAAACATCCTGTTTTTATTATGGCTACAATAATTTCACTACTCTGTGCTGAAATTGCATCACTTCAGCAACCACCTATTTCTGTGTTGTCTAGGGACCAAAAAAACCTAACACACAAATGGACCAGGACAAGACAGCAGATAAGAAGGAACAGTTACTGAAACTTATTTCTACCTAATCAGCCAAAGAGGGAAACGGCAGTCTCCCCAGACTTCAAAGAGCCCTTCATGTTCTACATATTTCAATTTCCTGCCCACCGTTTGCCAGCAGAATACTAAGCATGCACAAAAAGCTGAAGAGCTCAGTGCTAAAGTCTCAAACCCAACAGACATGAAGGCCTTGGCAAGTTCAAACTTCCAGTTGCCTTAGTGAACAGAATAAATCAGTGCAAAGCCATTAAACCCAGTTTCTCAGTACCTGCTCTCTCACTAGCAACATACTACAGAAAATACTCTGGATTTTCACATACTTTAATTTAAAATTATTTACTGTGGCACACATTTTGATAGGCTGTGCAAGAAATTTGCTGAATGGTTGATGTACTTGCCTTCTCCGTGATGTAGAAATTGGAGCTATCAGCATGTTGCAGTGCAAACTGATCATGATTTGCAAGAGACCACCTTAGAAAAAAATAATCAGAAAATGAAACCTTAAATACCAAAGAAGTATTTTTTACATAATTCTATGATCAAACAAGTACCAGTCATTCTCATGTATTTCTCATATGTTTTCATAGCTTTCAATGGTAAGCTCTGAAGTGCAAGATAAAATTATGCTTACAAAGTACAAATACATCCTAATATTTTTCCCTTTGCACATGTGAAACAAAGACCTGAACTTGAACATAGCCGAGAAAAATACATTACGTAACAAATACCCTCCTTCCAAGGCAAAAATCAAAAAAGGGAAGAAAGAAGAAAAGCTACATTGCCATTACAGTGACACTTCAGTGCTCCAGAAAACAGCTGATAACGATCTGAGACTCATTCCAGATCTATAAAAATAACAAACATCATTTCTGCTTTCAGTAACCAAGCTCACTAAATGACTAAAGCAGGACCCAAAAAAATAAAGAAGAGTGACAGAATTTTATGCTAGCTTAATCAACATCCAACACACATAGTATTAAGTTGATGTATTTTTAATTCAGCAGCAACTCGATGAATATCAACTGCTTTTATCCTGTGTGGCAGCTCATGCTTAAAACAAATATTGAGTTTTCTCACCCAAATTTTTGGGCATGTTTTTATCCCAAAATATTGACATATAAAAATGAAAGCAAGAGGGTTTTTTTTCTTAGCCCAATTATTAGTTTATGTTGCAGGACTCATGATTAATGTTCCAGTTTCAAGTAAGCAGTCACATCAGCTGGATCAGAACCCATGCACAAATATCAAAGCCACAGTCAGTGCTTTAGGACCTTAAACCCATGAACTGCAGGGACCACAAGCATAAAATGAGTGGGTAAAGTGCATCTCTCTGCAGAATGGACATTGCCTAAACAAGAGTTACTCACATGATGCAGCTAAAGCTTTGTTACTAACCTTCTTTTGCAAGTAATTGCCTCAAAATACGTTGCAAATTCAAAATCAAAAAAAAGTGTCAATAAGATTTAAGAAGCTGTAACTAGTAATACGGGATTTCTAAGATTTTCTTCAGAAAAAATTATCTCCTGGTTGGTTTAATAACTCAGAAACTATAGTACTTAGTATATGCTTTATGGCAGAACTTACCCATCGCAGACTTCTTTTATTATTGAGGACAGTGGCTTTTTCTGGTTAAGGAAGAAAGAAAAGAAAAAAAATAATCAAATTGTAATTGCTCTAAGCTCTTAAAATATAGTTACAAAATCACTGACAGCAAAGAACAAATAAATTTAGTAGTATTTGATTTTTTGTTTGATAGGACCCAAAAATTTTCTGCTGTTTTGATCTGATAACCTATAAAGAGAGCAAATCTACACCATGACATTATCAATTCTTTTTGTCAAAACTAGCCCATACGGCATCAACTGAGCTTCTCAACTGAAAAATCAAAGGGTCTTTTGTATATGCTGTATCTCATTACCCAACAGAAACAGAAGATTTAGATAGCGACACCACCATTTTCTAGGAATGACATGTGTAGCAAAACAACATTGGGTATTTTAAAATCTTTTCTCCCTTTCAAATATAGTCACATGGTGATAGTAATCCTCTCTAAGTACACATATGCAGGTTCCTTTCTGATAAAACACCAGCTGGAAGGTGTTAGGATCCCAGAAGTATCAGTTCTGCTTTATTCTCTACAACTGTAAGCACGTGCATTAGGACTGGCTGAAAACAGCTCTGTTGCTTTGGGTCCCAAAATAGAAGGAACATTCTAGTCTGGAGATGTTGCAACTATCTGAAAATTGCTAACAACTCAGGATGCACATGTGAGTGTTCTTAGAATACCTCTGGCTAAAAGAAAATGCATTTTTATAACCCAAAACACACTTGAAGGGCAAAAAGAAACAGATGGAATTAAAGTTTTGGGTGACTACCAAGTTTTTTTCCTTTCCAATACTGAGTGGCCACTCAACGTCACATTGACCTTTCACTTCATGAAAATTCCCCAAAATCACCTAAACGGCCTAGGTTCCAGCTCTCTACTTACCTCCAATAATAAATTCTTAAAAAGCAAACAAAAATCCAAAAAAGCACCATACAGTAAACCATAAACCAACACTACTTCCAGAAGAAGTCATGTCCCTTTAGTTTTTATGACAAACTGCTCCAGCAAGAAATCAATTTGATAGCAGAGTATGGAAACCTCATTCATGTCCATAAATATGGAAAGGGTGAGTGTCAGGAGGATGGAGCCAGGCTCCTCTCATGACAAGACAAGGGGCATTGGGTGCCAGCTGGAACACAGGAGGTTCCACAGGAATATATAAAAGACTTTTACACAGTGAGGGCGACAGAACAGTGACACATGCTGCCCTGAGAGGGAGTGGGTTCTCCTTCTCTGGAGACATTCAGACTCCACCTGGATACCTTCCTGTGTGACCTGATCTGGGTGTTCTTGCTCTGGCAGGGGGATTAGACTAGATGATCTCTTGAGATCCCTTCCAGCCCCTGGCCTTCTGTGATTCTGTGATATATGATGGGGAGGGAGAATTATTTCTTTGCTTATTTTTTTGTCTTCTGAGCTGCATCATTGTGTAGATAGAAAACCACAGACAGGAATCTCTTATCAGGTGAGATTCAGGGAAGGATTTTTTATTTTGACAGTCAAGCCAACTAAGCCAGTTTATAAACAGAGAAAAGTGTAACACCAAATCATTCAAATAAAACATGAATGAAAGCATCTGCTGAAAGGATCTTTTTCGTCTTCCCATACCTTTTCAGCCTCTGGTTTCCATCCTCCCTTTTTCATTGCCATTCCTTATTTTCACATGAGCATCCACTTGAGACACATCAGAGAACAGCTATCAAATAAAAAACTGTCCCAGTAAAAAGGAAATAAATAGTTCTCATCTGGATAACCTCAGCTGACTTGGAATGTGCCTGAACAACTAGCAAAGAAGTGTGACACTGATCCATGATACAACAGCCAACGAGTCTCTTCTCCACAGTGCTGGTTCTGTTTGTGCAGCCCATAGCCAGTCTGTGAAATAGATGAGGCAGATCACATGGCAGTCTTTTCTTCCTCATGATTTTTTTTTAGCCTCATCAGTTTCTCAGTCTGGATTACATTTATGTGTGGCTTCCGTGACATGTTGCCCTCCTTCCTGAGGGATTTTCTAGCTTCTTCAGTTTCATCAATTCAATCCCCAGTTCCCACTGCTCTCTTAGAATTATAGAGCCACAGAACACGATGAATTGGAAGGGACCTTCAAAGGTCACCTAATGCAACCACCCTGAGACATCCTGCACTAGATCAGGTTGCTCAGAGCATCACTGAGCCTGGCTTTGAATGCCTCTAGGGCTGGGGCTTCCATCCCTTCTCCAGCAACTTGTCCCAGTGCCTCACCACCCTCATGGGAAAGAACTTCTTCCTAATGTTTAATCTAAATCCTCCCTGCTTTGTTTTAAAACCACTGGCCCTCATCCTAGCGTGACATGCCCTGGCAAACAGCCCCTTCCCAGTTTCCTGTAGCCCCTTCAGGCAGTGGGAGGCTACCCTGAGGTCTCTCTAGAGCCTTCTCTTGTCCAGACTCAACAGCCCCAACTCTCTCAGCCTGTCCTCCTAGGAGAGATGCTCCAGCTTCCAGATGATCCTTGTGGCCTTCCTCTGGACAGGTCTTTTTCCTATATTCTCCAACAGGTCCTTTTCCTATATCCTTCCCAAAAGGAAATAAACCCCCATTTTCAAGGAAGAACAGAGAGGAAGGGAAGGAGCACAGGTTCATCTGGAAGAGGTTAACACCTTTTTGTCACCCGGCTAACATGTACCAGACTGAGGGCAAGCTGCTTCCTAGCAGAGCACATGACCCTGCCTCCCCATCTCTCCTCAGGATGCTATTCTAGATCCCACTTCTGTATTTCCCTATTTTAATACGATTTTTATCTGGGATATTAATTCCTTTTACAACATTAATTGAGATCAGACAAGAGACTGAATACAATAGAAAACAAAAACAGTCACTGCCTCTGCTCTCCATTATTTCCCATAGGCACTATAGCCTCCCTTTGGAAACTGTGCCAAAAAGACATCCTAAGCAACCCAACCCAATAATATAAACACTGGAAGAGTTGTATACAACTACTTTCCAAGTAATTATTTTGGTACATTTAAGTCCTCTACACCATTAGCTTTCATGTCCTCTCTCAGTCTTACACTCACCTCCTTCTTCATTTTCCTATTCTACATGTATTTCCATTACTGTATTGTATGTATATGTATGTGTATGTATTGTATGTATAAAAACCTTAAAGCAAAAAATATCCAATGAACAAATCAACTAGAGCCTATAACAGATAATTAAAGAAAAAAAAAATCTTCAATAATAAATATTACGAATACAAGCCAGCCCTTCATGGTACTGCCTTGTGAAGACAGAAATCATCTTGTGGTACTATTGAAGCAACACTGAAATGACTAAGTCCAACTCATTTATTAGCAACAGGCTGAAAAAAAAGCACATCTCTTCAGGGATAGAAAGTTGGTAAACAGTAGTCTGATTGCACTACAGTGAGCTTCACAAATGAACAAGTGTAAAATAAATACCACTGCAACTGTAATAAGCTGCTGCTCCTAATCATCCCTCAGACTCCGCTCTCCCTACGCACAAGCCTCTGGAGAAAATTTTTTTCCCTTTCCTACCAAGGAGATAAATTGTCAGCACCTTCTTTCCCCTTTCCTACTGAGTAGATAAATTGTCACCAGCACCTTACTGCCACCATTCTCTCTCCACAGTCCCTCTGGCAAGGTTCTGGCCAGTGTGGGGGCTCTGGTAGACATCACATCCAGCAGGCAGCGGCAGCACTCCAGCCACCCGCCTGGGACACAGCCAGGTCAGCACCAACAAAAAACTTCATTGCTCCCGGAGTGACAGCCAGACAAGGGAGCAGCCCTCGTGGACCATTCCCAGCCATCTCACAGCCCTGGCCAGCATCCCTTTGCTGCCACAGGCTGCCAGTGACTTATCTGTGTTTGGACATCTGAACACGACTGACTGTTCTCTGTGTGTATGAGAACGCAGCAGCAGAAGACAACCAAAAGTCAGCTATTTTTATGTCTTTTTGAACCACAAAAAATCGTTCTCTAGAGTACATTCACTCAGCAGGCCATTCACAAACACTTCATTTTTTTTTTTGCCTGGCAGCAAGTATTTGCCTGACGTCAAAGAGAATGCACTTGATGATTTTTTAGCCTTTGCAAAACTACATTTATGGAAGTTTATTTTGCTGCATTTACAGTTCTGCAAAGTTGAATTTATCTTACTTGCCAATGTACTCCAAACAATTCCTTTTCATCAGGCAATCCAAAGCTATTTCATAAGCTTTTCCTTCACTGAAGTATTTTGTGCTAGTGCATTTTATTTTGGGGTTTGCCACCATGCCCTCCCCTAAATTAATAAAGTTGAAGTGTGCTTTTACACATGCTGAGATGCTCATTTAAAGCTCTAAAAAGATCAAACTGTAGCTTTAATGCATGAAATAACACAGATTAAAGCAAAGCTCATGCTCCCTACAAGGGACAACCCATTCAGCTAACACATCATAGCCATCTGCATTGAATACACTGGTTAATAAAAAAGTATTTTCCTAGGGTAGGTAGTAAACTGATATCTGAAATCCAGAGGGTAATGATAATGGGGCAATATGCCCTTGCAACTTACTGATCTGCACACATGAGGGAAAGCTAACGACTGACACCAAGCATCAGCAGAACTAGAGCTGGTGGGAATTTACACACAGTAGGGTTTTTATCTGCATGGCCCTAATGGCACTCACCAAGCAGTAACACCTTATCACCACTTCTGAGCTCACCTGCATGTGTCTCTGGTCGCATCTCCAGGTTTTGTGTGCTAAGATGCACACAGATCTTTAAATTAAATCTTCTTGAGTACCTGCCCTTTCATAGCACTTCTAAAGTAACTTGTAAAACAGATTCAGATTCCCACTCCAACCTGCTCATCACTTTCATCCTTTCAAGCCATTCACATCCCAGGGTACTCAGAGGTAACCAGTCCCCAGGAGGCACTAATCACAGCCATGCAAGAGCATGGGCTGGGCAAGTCCAGGGGAAATTGTGGAATGAACAAAAAGCCAAGAACATTCAACACACCACTGGTGACAAAGCCCTAGCTCCAGTTCAAGCCATCAGCACACTAAGCTGAGTTTAAAGCACTTCCAAAATCCAAAAAATAGCCAGTGAGTGTGTATATGCATGTGTATGTATGAGGTCCTACAGAAATAGCATCTCAGCTCCTTTAGGACAGAGCCTAAATTTCAGTAGAAACCTGTGTTATATGTGCAGTTTAGACATACAGTTCCCTGGCCTAGCACAATCAAAGTATGTAGGTTTGTTTTAGGCCTTTCCTTTCCAAACGACTGTTAACAGAGATTTGTTGCATTTTCTTTTTCTGTTTATATTTTGAGGTCTTTTTGTTGTCTGTTGGGTTTTCTTTCTTTAAACAGTCAGTGGGATATCACCTTTCCTGGCTGACACCTTTTAATTGCAGAAGTAACAAGAAAATCCTTAACCCTTGCTGTCATGAAGTTTGTCACAGAAAACCAGCAAATGTAACACATCTGCTACTAGAAAACACACAGCATTTAAAAAAAAAAGTCCTATTTTTGCCCTGTGCATCTGTCAAAAATGGAGTCTCCAGCCAGTAAACACACCATTCTGTCTATAATTAATGATACCATTCTACTAACAAATCTTTTAGTGCAAAAGTAATTTTAATGCCTGTTAAAAACCAGAAAAAACATCCCTTTTTGCAATCAGTGAAAGGTTCATCTGTTACTGACATACACCAGGGGCTACAGAAACAGAAGTGGGGCTGGCCAGTGGCAAACACCAGATGCTGGGACACCTGGACCCTTGTCTCAGTACTTTGCCACCAGTTCCACGTGACATAAGAAGCAAAATCTTTTCCTGTAAAGGGGTTTGAGTTTCAGCCTCCTCAACCTGCTCTGAACCACTCTGGGAATTAACTCTTTCCACGTAACATCCGTGAGACCAGACCTGTTAGTTAGGCATTAGGCATCTGCAAAAGATGATGAGAATTCCCCTAACTCAGAGTAACATCAGAAGGAGTGAATACCTGAAAAACAGAGATGCTCTGTTAGAACCCCAAAACTCAGACAAGGCCAGATCAACACCAAATATTTCTATCAGTGCAGCAACACAACCCAAGACAGGAAACATTCATAGCTCAGAGCTAACAGGCAAAAACCTAAAAAAAGTACAGCCTGTCAATGGCAGAGAACTTTTACTGGCTCACTTCAGAGACCATCAATTGGCAGTTTTAAGTCCTTGAGACTTGGAGACGCCCAGGTGTTCATATCCTCTGCCCTTTCACTCTTCTAAACATTGCCCCACAGGATGTCAAAGTGACTGCACAACAAACAAGCAGTGAAACATAACACTATTTTACACAATTTTATACCATTGTCCAGAAACATTTTGCTCCACCTCTAGTGTCTTAACAAGCCATAACACTCCCCTCAATTATTTCACAAACAGGGACTCCAAAAATTCATAGTAAATAGTAGTGGAGAGTTATAAAACACCCAGGGACCTACAGCTGTGGATTACAGCGTATTTGTGTGCAATGTACTCAGAGCACATACTTAAGATAAATAAAATACAGCTTAAAATACAAAGCAGGGCTCTAAGATGTGGCTCTTCATTTTATTAGGTGAGCATACCTTTGAAAACTGAAGGAAGAAACCTCAAACCCACAGCTCATGACTGGAATGCTACAGACCTGCCAGGGTAGAAAAGTCTTTACATGAAGGCACAAAAAATTCATAACATGGGATCAGCAGAATTATTCTCTATTGCACTGCAATATTGGGCTGGTATAAGGAGAATATAATTGAATCATAAAGTGTACCTGGATACTCCAGCTGGCCAGACTGTGAATGAAGTAACTAAATTTATTCACTAATATGTAACTCCAGGAATCTCATCATTACACATTTCCTTTACATATAGCAGAATTAACTTTCAAGCAATGAAACCCATGCTGTTCCTTTTTTTTTTTTTTATCTTAAGAATCACGTGCACATTCTTCAAAATGCCAAGAGAGGCAGGCAGCAAAATTCAGGCCTCAAGGAGGAAGATCTGGCTAGCATTATAGGGCTACAAAATCAGAGCCAGAAAAGAGCAAAGAAAAACTCAAAAAAAAATCCCCCCCAAAAAACCCCACTGCAACAAAAGCAAGGAAAGGATTAATAATTCCCTAAAATATCATTTCCTGAACATCCTTTATGTTGGGAGATAGAAAAGCTGAGATGCTATTTCTGTAGGACCTCATGCATCCCTTTGCTCAATTTGCAGTTCTATTAAAAAAAAAAAATCAAAAAACCTTGTCTATTGCTTTTAACTAACATTTCCTCAAGTAGAAGAGAGCACCAAGAAGAAAGCACAAACAGCATTTATTAGTGTATTGCACTAGATATTTCTATTTATTTTTTCCCTAAATTTCTTTTACAATTTCTACCCCCTCTTCATAGTCAAAGACACTAACCAGCAGGGGGGATGTGACTTTGCACAAGACAGACTATTAAAATGTAACATGTGATGATAACTTTGCCCTATTATCCAGGACAGCGGGCTGCCACAACAGCAAATAACCACAGCTCCAGTGATGACTACTCCAACCCCAGTCCTGTAAGAAAAGGAATAATATTTTTCAACATCCAACGTAATTAACAATGATGGATCCATTATAGAATCATAGGTTGGAAGGGACCTTCAAAGGCCATCTAGTCTGACCCCCTGCAGTAAGCAGGGACATCTTGCACTAAATGAGGTTGCTCAGAGCCTCAGCAAGCCTGGCCTTGAATGTCTCTAGGGATGGGACCTCCAGCACCTCTCTGGGCAACTCATTCCAGTGTTTCACCATCCTCATGGTGAAGAGAGACTTAAATGAATCTAAACCAGCCCTGATCTGCTTTCAAATCACTGCTCCTTGTCCTACTGCTCCATGCTCTGACAAACAGCCCCTCTCCAGTTGTCCTGGAGCCCCTTCAGGTACTGGGAGGCCACTATGAGGTGTCCCTGGAGCCTTCTCCAGACTGAACAGCTCCAGCTCTTTCAGCCTGTCTCAGCAGAGGTGCTCCAGTCCCCTGATCATCCTCCTCTGAACCCTCTTCAACAGTTCTGTGTCCTCTTTGTGCTGATTGCACCACAGCTGGACACAGTAACTCCAGGTGAGTGAACTCCAGGTGAGTAACTCTCACAAGAGCAGAGGGAAGGGGCTGAATCACCTCTCTCAATCTGCTGGCCACTGCATTTCTGATGCAGCCAGGATACCATTTTTATGTTAACACATCACTAGTTTTAAAAAAGGAAAAGAAAAGAAAACAAAACCCGTTTATTAGTGCAACAAATAAAATAGCCAATGGCAGGATGGTTGGAACTAGATGGTCTTTAAAGTCCTTTCCAACCTAAACTATTCTATGATTAAATAAGTGGAATTTTTTTACCGGTTCTATCAGCCCCTCATGCCAGCAAAACTGAACTGATTATACAAATGTTGAAGTGCTTTCACTATGTTTATGTGCTGGTCACTATCTGCTTCATAAAGTGTTGCATCTTTGGTTTCAGGAAGCTGAAAAACTGACAGGTACTGGAAGAAGCAATAAAAGGCTTTAAATTATTATTACCATCTGTTTAACACCTAAAAGCCCTGCCTTTAGCAAAATGGCTTAAGCTAGCCAAGTATTTTCCAATCTTTTTGAAAAGGCAGCCACTTTTTGGCTCATCTGTCTTCAGCTAATTCTCCCAGCAGGAAGGTCCTCCTCTCAGGATGGTTGGTGCACAGCTGCAGTGCCTAGTCTCAAGCACCAATTTCCTTCTCTGACCTGACAGAAAGGAGCTGCTGCTACTGGCAACTCCAGGCAGGGAACATTTTTATAACTCAGTCAATGATTTATTCCCCACACCCTTCCCCGAACTGCTACCTAGTCCTCTGTCTTTAAGAAACTGAGATCTTGTCAGCTACTAAAGGCACTGACATTTCCCTTAACTACTTTTAAACCCACAACGTGCAGTGACATTGGGAAACTTCACCAATATTCACAGCAAAAAAGTGACAGTAGCTCCAGCAATAATGCTATACTTTTCAGATTAGAGTTTGTGTAATTTTGCAAGTTTGTGGGAAGGAGGCAAGAGCCTCTCTCTTCCTTCATCCCTTCAGCACTAAACCACCTCATAGTACAGTGAGACATTAATATCCCTTTCTTCTTCCCCAGTTGGACAATGCTGGTGCTGCCTAAGTTTAGAGTGGCTTGTAAGGGTTATACTGCCATTACTAGTCATAGCACTTGCACAAACTATAGCTATTCTTAGTCCAGACACAAGGCAGAAGCGTTGTGCTACTTGCTCTAATTAAGCATTTCACAATCCCTTTTGAACTAGTTCTCCTCAGAGCTTGAGAAACACTTTACTAAATCAATTAACAGTCCCCAAGGGCCTAGAGTTAGCTCTGAAACTCTAAACTATTTGAAAATTTGCTTTAAAAAAAACCAAAACAAAACCAAAAAATAACGAAAGACTTCTAAGAAATAAAACAGACTAAAATGACATTTATAGCATACCACGGCAGAAGAGAAAACATGAAAGATACTATTAAAAGATAAATTTGCTGACTAAATCTAAACCTTACAGAAGGCATTAATGTAAAGCAGCTCATGTGCTGCATTGCACTGTATCAACATGCAATTCCAATTTAAAGGTTCTTCTGTAAATTTTGCCCATTCTACCAAATTTTGCTTTGAAAACACAGCTTTTTTACTTTCACATCAGTTAATTCAATCTATGTTTAATGATCTTGTATATAAAAGTAAAACTGGAGGAAGATATGGTATGGCCAAGTTCAACTACAAAGTATTCCCTTCTTTAAGAAAACAATTTACCTCCAATGGTGAGAAAGTCCACCCCAAGTTTAGAGAAAGCTGGTTTCAGTGCAACTTGTGTTAAGGCACTAGAGTGGATCTGAATGGGATAAGCTAAAATAGCTGTTGTCCCCAAATACCCATCTTGTGCCTTTCCTGGAAGCTGCTTCCCCTGCAGCAGCCACAGGGAAGGTATAAAGCCACAGAACAAAGTATCCAGGTAACCTAAAGCCAACACTGGCTCACCTACAATGATCTCTGCTGCAAAATAATCCTCAAAGTTGAGAATAAGTTATACATAACAGATACAAATGAAAGCATGGAAATTACCATCTGAAAACAAGAAATAGTATCTCAGTAAATGGCTGTTTCTGGGACAAATAAGAAGCAGATAGGGTAGAGTAGCCAGCATGCTGGCTTTATCTGTACAGAACTCAGGCAACCTTAACTCTTAATATTTACTAAAATTATCAGCTTAAAGATTGAGAGAAGGTAACAGGTAGTCAGCATCTACCATACATTTATTTCCCAAACTGCACTAAAAAGTATACAAAAAGACTCAAATATAAATTCAGACACCAACCCATTCCCATTCCTCCTTTTACATGACAGGAAGTCTTAAAGGTAGAAGATCATCTCTATGTCCAACTCTTAGATTTATCAATTATTTTTATTAAAAAATAATTTTGACCTCTGTACGAACAGTGCCAGTAAGGATTAGTGCACGAAGGGAGTCTAGAAGGTTGGGTTGTTTAATTTTTCTAATTTAGAACTGAAGAAAGTGGTGAAAACAGGTACAAACAAAAATGAAAAAGCCCAATTATTCCAAGAAAAAGTAATTCATTCAAGTCCATTTCTCAAGGAGAAAGTAGCAGAAAAATAAATTAGCTTGCACATGCTTTAAAATCAACTTTAACACATACAGGTTAAGTTTACTGCAACTTAGTTAGTCCCCAGTTGGTAAGAGATGGGACAACAAATAATATGCAGTTTTCCCCTCCTTGTTCAAATCAACTTCTTAGAAAAAATACAATTGCAAAATCCTGACATCAAATAGTACCTTTCAATGAGTGAGGAAAAGGGTCAGACACACACGTTCATTCTGAAAAATACTGAATTACACACAATTTGTGCAGGCAAAGAGTCTCTAACTCATTTTCTATGATTAAAGTTAAAATCGTCATTGATAAACCCAGGCTGGCAAGCCTATAGCAACATAGCAAGAAGCATCATCTAATAAAAGCTGTGTGCCTCATGAAGTCCAGGTTATCAGAAGGCTTGCAACTGAAGGGGAGGCTTTTAACATAAAGTTTTGTACCATTTGATGGAAAAAACACTCATATGCTCATTTCAGGTCCAACACCTTTCAGAATGCCACTGTCAATCAGTCTGTGGATTCACAATATTTCCTCTTCATCACAAAGCAAAATACGCATATACACAGCAGGTGAACTGAGATACTGTGCAACTGAATAAAATAAATATATGTATGTAAATGTTTAAGCATATAACAAGCAATCGAAAAGATTTCTAAAAAGTCTAGGTTTTTCTCTGTTCTCATATAATATTTGTACTTCACAATTTGGAATTGCCTCAGTACCCTGAAAAATAAAGAACTTGCATCATGCTACACTGAGGGCTTTTTATTGATCTTTTAGAAGTAATCATGTAATGCTTTTCTTTTAAATAGTATAGTTTTTCTTGGCAAGGGATCAGAGAGGGAAGAAACTGCCAAGGCAAATTTTGCAGATTTTCCTGAATAAATATCAAACACATTAGCCATTAGCAGATCCTACCTGGGAGACAGGCACTAACTGCAGTGTCTGGTCAATGGGCAAGTCATTTCACTTTTCTGCTTTCCTTTTCCTCCTCCCCTTTATCATCCCTGATAGCTAGCCATCTGAGGTATGAATCATCTCTTCCAGTACAGCTCTTCAACTAAATACATGTTTTAAAGAAAGTAGACTGGGGAAATGTTACCATTACGTGAACCAAAGGCAGAGCTGTGTGTTTAAAAGCATGTATCATCCTTTATGTTTTCAGGGCTCACTCCCACATTGCTCCCATCCTCAAAGAAGGAAAATATATGGGTTTGTGTATACGGAAATTAGGAAAGGTTCCCATTTTTATTTCTTGCCACCACCTTCATCTTCCACGTTAGAAAGGTGAGACATGAAACTCTAAGACTTCATTCTCTCATTTCCCCCTTAATGAGAAGCAGGTTACTGTTAGCCTTCTTCCTTTCAACCTTATTTTCCCTCTTCTTGCCTCCATAAAGTGGTATGAGGAAGGTAGCAGACAACTTGGCAGGCTGGGCTGGAAGAATTCTATATTATGTAGGTCAGAATTGATCTTTCTTGTCCCCTCCAAATCTTATAAAGACAAAAAGAAGACACCAGGACAGTAAGCAGACAAGTACTTCAGACAAAGTACAAGACTATTTTAAGAGTTACTTTAAGCCCTTTTGTAAATTGTAAAGGATAATTATGATACTGTTTGGAAAGAGACTGCATAATATTTGTTCATTTTTGATCTTGACTGTGCTTGGTAGAAAAAAAGGTGTTGTTCATCATGTCTAAAATGCATCTTTCCCACAACACAGTGTACAGTGTCTACAATTTGTTACACAAGAAGAAAAAAGTAAAACATTTTCACTCCAGAAGGGAAGAGATTTCTACCTGTAAATACAAGATTACTAAAAAATTTCAGGAAATGAAAACAGGGAAGCTTGGCAGGTCTGGAAATCAAACTACAAAATGTTATCCACTTGGGTACTCCCTTTTATGCCAGCCACCTCCCAGTTCCATGTTTCTCTTAAAAGTTCACAGAGGAATTTCCTAGGCATATGTCACAGTAGAGTTAACCAGAAGTAAAACTTGTTTGCCCTTCATGAAGAAATCAGGATCTCATTTCAGTAAAACATTTGCAACACAAATGTCAATTTTCTCCTTTCCAACAGAACTTTTATAATATACTCAGTCCCCAGGTACACTAGAGTCTAAAACTCACTATGAAATGCTTTCCCTCAATCTGAATACTATTAACAGAAATAATAATTATTTTTCCCAGGTATGATTTCGAAATATAAGCCATTAAAAAATAAAGAGTTTGCTTTAAATATTAATACACATGCCACAAAAACAACCTCAGAGAAGTCCAGAAGATAAAACGCAACCCTCATATAACTTGGTTTGTTTTCCACACACCGCCTTCCCCTGAACTTCCTATAAATAATTTTTAATTCAGAAATTTGGAATTTTTTAGCTTCTGACACTGGCTACAACCAGTCTGCGAAACCATTGCATTAGACATAACCAACTAAACAGGACAAGCCCTACTGTTGTTCCTGTATGAAACAGCAAAGAGACTCCTGCTCACTACTCAACTTCCAAAATCTGCCCTTGCTGCAGTCATTCAGTACAATCCTACTCCAAATGCAAAGCACTGTATGAATTTGAAGACTTTCTACCCAGAGGTAACAACATTATCACAGTTTTACAGATGAACAAAGTAAGGCACAGAAGTGTTAAGAATCATAGAATAGTTTGGGTTGGAAGGGACCTTCAAGAGCTAGTTCCAACCGCCCTGACACAGGCAGTGACACCTCCCACTAGACCAGGTTGCCCAATGCCTCATTCAGCCTGGCCTTAAACACCTTCAGGGATTGAGAGGGCATCCACAACCCCTCTGGGCAACCTGTTGCAGCGTCTCACCACTCTCACCGTAAAGAACTTCTTTCTTATATCTAGCCTGAACTTCCCATCTTCCAATTTACATCCATTACTTCTAGTTCTTCCATCACATATCCTACTAAAAAGTCCTACCCCCGCCTTAAGCAGCTGTTTAAAAAAACAAGTAAGAGAAAAATAGATAAACACACCAAAAACATCCTGCGGTGAGAGAGGAAAAGGGTTACACCCCTTAGGGAAAAAAAAAAAAAACAACACCCAAAACACCTTCTATCACACAGGTGCCCACAGAAACACACATGTGCATCTCAGCCAACGTAAATGCAGCGGCACAGACGTGCAGAGAACTTATTTCTTTGTAGGGTCGGCCGAGTACGGGAGGGAAGGGGACAGTGGGGGGGGAGAAGGCAAGCACTTACTTGGTCTATTTCCATTAACTTGGGGAAGGCACCCGGCCACTCGATCGCCACCTTCACTATGTCAGCAGGAGGGGGCATTGCGATGCTTCTGCTCTTCGGAGCCACTACAGCTGGACACTAAATACTGCAGACAGGTCTCTCTTCTCATTCACACCTGCAGGGAGAAAGGTGGGATGAGTGCGTGTGAAAAAAATTTAAAAAAAAAAAATCAGCATAATACAGCAGCTCAAAGCAGAACTCCAGCGCTGCTGCTTTTCCACCTCCTACATTTTGCCTGGCTGGGAAGGTGGATGAAAAATTTATGTGTGAATGGTACGTGCAGGAGCAGAAGAAGCTCATTAGAGAAAAAAAAACCCACAGGACACAGCACCACAACACACTGCACACAGCTCATAACTCTGCTAGAAAGATGGCTGAAGCACTGAAATGCACAGTGAATAACAGGCATGCAGTAGATTTAAAGAGAAAAAATATTTTTAACTACTGTTAAATATGCTGGGACCCAGGGTGGGGGGAGCCACAAACTACTGCAAAAGATGCTGTTGCTGTGTCACTCCTGGAGCCCCTGGGAACCTGCCCAAATGGGTTAAAGCTGGCACTCTGGGAGAAGAGATTGCCCAGAAAGTTATGGCCAGGAAACACTGTTTCTTTTAACTATAGCAATGATCTTCTGGGTGTTCACAAATAGATCACTGCACTATAGCAACCAGGATGTCAGCAAGAAGGCAGAGAACACAGCAGTTTCCACATATACATACACACACATATATATCCTCACCTAACAGATCCAGAGATTCCCACATGGAAATACTTCTATTGGAATTGGATGCCCCGTCCTTGGAGGCGTTCAAGGCCAGGTTGGACGGGGCCCTGGGCAACCTGATCTAGTAAATGTGTTTGTTAGGTGTCCCTGCTAGGCAGGGGGGTTGGAGTTACATGATCCTTGAGGTCCCTTCCAACCCGGCTCATTCTGTGGTTCTGTGATTCTTTAAGAGGAATCTCAGACACATGAAGACACGAGTATATAGTATACATGGCCAGTGATATAATCAGCTATGTAAAGCTGTATGGCTCTTTGATAACATAGAATCATAGAAGAGGGACCTTAAAGACCATCTAGCTCCAACCCCCTGCAGTGACAGGGACATCCTGCAGTAGATGCCAACATGGTGCCACCAGTCTTCTATTCACCGTTTGTCACCAACAGGGTTCTCCCTCTATGTTCTCCCATGTCCTGTCTCCTGCTTAGGGCAGGATACCACTTCCCCCTCGTATCCTTCTCTCAGTCTCTCTACCTGAGGAGAGGGCATAATTTTCCCTTGTATCTTTCTCCCAGTCCCTACCTAAGAAGGGCAGGGCAACTTCTCCCACTCTGTTGCCCTTTCCCAGTCTCTACATGAGGTTAGGTTTATTTCACGAGTATCAATAGGCTCTCATATCAAATAGCACAGGCTGTGAATTTTTTGGGAAGGAAAGGAAAGAATCAAATCACCAAGGTTTTGCAGAATCTAAGTTCTGTCACTTTTGGCTCAAAGTTTGTAACCCCAGAGTACCAACAGACATTCTGAAGGTGATGCAGCACCTGAGCTGGCAAAGCAACCTTCTGCACCAGCTGGGTTGCAGCAAGACCTGCCACTGAAGGGTCAAATCAGTTCTCAAACACAGCAGCCCCTGCACCCTCCTCTGAGCTGCCAGCTCCCTGGTTTGCTTTGCCAGGTCCTTAGTGCCTAGTGTAGCATGTCTCACTCTGCTGAGCCCCAGCAAAATGCCGTCACATACTGACAAAAATGGGGAGAAGTTGTAGAAATCCCCACTTCTTCTAAGCAGAGAAGATGAGGAAGTGGTGAAAGCAAGGACACATGTTCGCTCAGACACACTCTGAAAGAGCTGAGACAAGAGATGAGCTGACCATATACCAGACATCCAAAAGACACAAAAAAAAAAGGCTCTGACAACCATCAGCTGCTTCTTCAACTAACTGAGTTGAACAACCCTCCTCCAATGCAGGATAAGCATGAGCACAGATCAGGTGGGGAAAGAAAGAGAAAAAAGAAAAAAAAATCACAAAACAACCCCCTTTATCAAGAAGTTTTGTATTTTCATATCTTAACACTTAGAAGCAGTTTATCCAACCTTCATGTATATGGCTTTGTTTTGTGTGTATCCTCTGGTCTACTCTGATAAGGCTCAATCCCCACATTTGCAAGACCTGCTACATTCTCTCCAGCTCTCTCAACACATGCTATAGAAGTGACTTACGAACTTTAACACTCCAGCCATTTAACTTAGACAGCAGCAGCTCTAGTGCAGACAGGAGTGCACAAGGACACAAAGTGAAGCCCAAGTGAGACAATGGACACTCCATAAATAAGTCTGGGCTGCAGGAAACACCTTCAAAGACTAAACAACGTGATTAAGAAACATCAGCGACACTATGTGTGGTAGATGTTACGAAGACTGGGAATAAACACAATTAAAGCATGCTGGTCATCAAGAATAGCCAGACATTCATATCTGCCTGCTTTTCACCACCAGGAGAGCCTGGAGTGGATTCAGAGTCCCCACCAACTCTCCCCTGACACCTCCTGTGCTGCCATTTGCATCTCCCCTTGCTGCACTGTGCACTGACTCAAAACAACCAGCAAGAAAGTGTTTTCTCTTATCTGTTTTTTAACACATTCAAGTTAAACAGCATCCCAGAGGTGGCACCACATGGACCTGGGGAGGAGAAATGAGACTTACTGGCAGTGATAACATGCTAATCCACCTTGACAGCCAACTGAAGCTGAGACCTTTGATGCCTTTTTGGTCTGACAGTCATGGTGATGGAGCTCCCTACCTCATCAAAGGAATAACCTTAAGTAGTCGTCTCATCTTGGTGAAACTTTGCTATTAAACCACCCACAGTGTTAAAGCAGAACTAGCTGACCGTGTGCCTGACACATGCTTCCTCTGGTACTCTTTGGCACAGCCCTACAACTATGGCAGGAGGGATGGATGCTGGAAGCCTCAGCCACAGCCTGCATTTACTGACCACAAAGCAAAAAGAGCAGCAGCAATTCCTACCAGACAAATTTGACAGAGAATAGCTTCAGATGAGTAAATTCTTATTTTCAACAGTTTTATTTCCCTCCCTGCCATGCCCCTTCTACTTTTTCCACATAAAAAAAACAATCTGTAAGGCCACATCCTCATAGAGAGAGAAGGGAAACTCATAAAGCCTAAAAAATCCACCTAATGCATGGTGGAAAAACCAGTTTCTTTTGACTGGGAAGACAGGGATGCAACTCAGAGAACCTCTTGCCACAAGAGAAAAGGGAAGGTAATTCAGAGTTCAACACCTTCCCTGGCAGGTCAAATAACTTTAAAGCTCACTGTGAATGCTGGAGGGGACAAAAACCAAAACACTGGCACATCACCACCAGCCCTGACTACAAAAGCAGAACAGCACCACAAAGCAAGAAGTTTGGACAAAACCTTCACCCTCACCAACAAAATGTGGGCATTTAACCCTCACTTGACATTAGCAAGTTGTGTCCCATCTTAACAAGTTACACAGGAAGGAAGCAAATAGTTTAAGAAAAGTCAGTTTAAGTTGATAGTAACTTAATCAAATTGAGCTATGCAAAGTATTGGCATTCCAAAGCAATGCACAAGAGTATTTTGCCACAGCATTCAGAAGACAATTTCAGTGTCTATAATTTTTAATGCAGGCTAGCACAATCTCCTCTGTAATCATGATTATTAATGTACACATGCTCATACAGTCACAAAATACAAAGCAAAGTGACAGATCGTTAACTAATACAGATGGATGCAGTTCCACTTCTCCCACCAAGAGAAGACCAACTCAGGGAAATCAGTGTAGTCTGAATGCAAAAAAGCATCTTTATAAAATCACCACTACAGATTTCCTTCAGTTCTTCAGCAGATATACCACTTGAATGTGCTGACTTTGCTTTCCTAATTAATAACCTTACAAATCCAATGCAGGATTCCAAAAGATGATTTAGTTTCATTTCACCTATATTGCAATGTCAGAAACAATTTTTTTTTTTCCTTAGGATGAAAAAGATGTCTGGATGTCATCACAGAATTACAACTGCAAAGAAAATTCTGCAATCTACACTGCTGGCAATTACATATTATCTACGGCTTTATTCCAGTGATATGCAGTTTGTTAGACATTGCCCAGTAAAATAAGACAAGCACAATCCCTGGTGTGAAAACCTTCCAATTTAGGAAGCAATTTTCATGATGTGAATGAAGAACTAGAATCAGTTTGAGCTGCTTTTTGTTATGCCAGCAGCAGTCAAGCAGAGAAAAGGATACAGATGTTGCTAAAATGTCTAGTTAAAGAGTTTTCTCAAGTGCAATTCCTTTTCCTTTCCCAGTGGGATCTGAGAAGCACTGACATGTAAGAGCAACTTTGCAACTTGATTTTACCATGTTTATTTTCAGTGCCAAATGAGAAGGCAACAGGATGCACGTGTGGCACAAGCATGAAGTAGAGGAGGGGGTCTGAGCCAAACAAAGGCAGTTTTGCCTTATTTTTCCTAATGCACATATGCAGCTGTAACCTGGAGGATGTTTAAGGAATTTCCATGCTAAGCAGTTAACTATTTTATAATTTGAGGGGAAAAAAAGCCAGAACCAGAACATCCATGCTAGTTCAGTGCACTTCCTTACATCAATAGGCTAATCTGATAAAGTTTCACAAGCCTTAACAAAATGCAAATCCCCCATGTTATTGTTGTTACCATATACAGTCTATTTCTGCATCTCAATCATGCTCTGCAATACTTCCAGTGATCAACTAAGTCAGAGTAATAAACAGGCAAGATGGAAAACAAAGTATGTTAAATTTAATGCAAAAATACATCAGTGCAGACACCCAGACTCTCAATTTACCTGCCTAGCTCTGAGGGATTAATTCAGCACAAATGCCAGTGAAACATATTGAATCTTCCCCTTCTACCTATGCACTCCATGTAGAAAACAGGATTTTATTGATGTATGAAATGAGTTCTCAGTAGAACATTTTCTACCTTTTTTATTATTTTGTATTAAACTTCCTCTGCAAATCCCTGCCACTTTTCATACAAGGTCCTTTGAATAACCTACTGCTATTTATCTCTTAATAAATAAACTCTTACTCTACAGACAGTAGCGAAAGTGAAGGCTTACAGGAGTTACATGACCAGCAGTTCTGGTCTTACATGAAAAAAACCAAACAGCCTACAACATCTTGGGTTTTGCTTTCATAGAAGGGAGGGAATGTTCAAAGAGCAGGCCAGGCCAATTACTGAACAGCTGGAGTAAGGAAGTTAATGACTAAAAGGCAACCACAGGAAAGCCATGTGCATTTGAGAATTTAATAAAACAAAACATGTGTGCCTCCTTCCTGGACAACAGGCAGTATATGCAGGAATGCCATGGAGCTGGCATGTACTCCTGCAGCATTTCTTCAAGGCAAAAGACAGCACAGAGAGAGGAGAGCCAGGGAAAGGCAGGACAGAGCTCCAGCAGCACAGGGACAGGCAGCAGGAAGAGAAGGACATGGGTCCCTCCACTCGCCACCTTACGTAAGTAACCGCTCACTTGTCAAACCTCATCACCTTCCTCTGCCAGGCTTCCCCCCCCCAGCAAACACAAACTGAAAGGCAAGTTCAGCCTGGAAGGTCCCTCGGAGACCAAGTCTGATTAACCATTTTAGAAAGATAATCCAAGGCTGGATTAATATCCCCCAAGAGAGTAATTTCTGGAGTTAAACTGCATGACTGAGCAGCCAAGTCTAAGGAGCTGTAAACACGCTCTACTATCTCTGTAAGGAATAAAAACAGGGCAGAGAAGCCAGGGGGCCTGGATGTACATTTTGTGTACATAAAAAGGCTTTCATGCTGCCTTTTTCCCTTTTGTTATGCAGTTGGTGCTATTCACCACAGAACTAGACCTGAGTCAAAGGCCCAGCAGAACCATGTCAGTAAAACCCATCGATGTCATGCCTCAAATGAAGGTGAAGCTCTACAGAAGCTGTGAGCTACACTCCAGTAAGTGATGGAAAAGAGGGCAGAGTCTCTGAGAGCAGACTACCAGGAGGGCTGCTATCCCCTCTGCAGCAGGCACCAACACTGCAGGAAGACCTGACAGTTTCATGGTTCAGAGTGATCCATTGGCTTCCCAATGGAAATGTTTCTTTGAAGCTGAACCTGAAGCATCTAATCAATAATGCACCATTAGCCCAGGAATGCACCACTTACAATTATAATTAAATGCACTTTAGATTTCTCAGGTTTAAATGTATGCTTTTCCTCTCCAAAATACCTGGATATATAGAGTTGGAGGAGATTTTAGGAATATTGGTGTGAAATCTACCAAATAGAGCAGTTTTTTGCCACTGGTGAAGCTGCTCAGGAATGATGGTATTTGTGCAGTTGTAACCTGTTTCATTCTCACATACCCATAACTTTTCATCACAACTTGATTCCAAGTATTCTGCCTTTCCCATAGTCATCTTGTCCCTCTCCTAAGGAAGCATTTTACATTGCTGAGGTTGCACAATCATTGACAGGCACACTTTCAAAAAAATACTCTTTAAAGTCTGTTTGTCTAGTTTTGCTGAGTGCTTGAAGAGAAAAGGTGGAAGAAAACAAAACAGACTGACTGTACTCAGAATACAACCAAATAGGCTACTGGTCTTGCTTCTAAAGCATTATCAGAAAAACTGAGGTACCTATCTAACTCAAACTCCCCAACTTCTGGGAAAATCCCATTTCTTCTACAAAGGAACTTACAGTTATGTGTCTGTAATTCAGAAAAGAGGATTGAAAATTTGCTTTTTACTATTCAAGTTATCTGAATCCTTGTGGCATTTTAATTAACACTCAGATGCATTTCTGTCAGATAAAGATGCTCTTTTTACTAAAGAGGTTAATATCAGAGTTCTTCAGACTAGTGATCAGGGAAGTACCAAACTCAACTATTCAAAAGATTATTCCAAGTAATAAAATTAAAAGAAAAAAATACTCCCAGAAAGACAATCACCACCATCACCCTAATAATAACCCAGTAGCCGAAGAGTCAAGGTCTATTTATCTGTACAAAAAGATCATAATTTTTCAGAGGTACCAAGCAGCTGCCTATCCCAAGGAATTTAAAGACCATGGTAGATACTAAGTACGTAATTAAACACTGTTCTGAATAAAATGTTAGAACCCACTTGGACTTTTCAGTTTACCAGGGCTTGCTGTGTTATTTGGGGTTCTTTCTCATCACTAGTACTCCATATGTTTTCAAACCAAAGTAAGCAGCCAAAAAAACCCCCAAACCCTTAAAAATCCAGATGAATCCTTTTTTTTTTTTTCCCCTACTTCTTAAGGTAGTCTCACACAACTTCTGCTGAGAGGCAGCAGAAGTAAAGGGAAAAAGATGAAGCCTCAATCTCAGCCAGGAGTGCTCCTGTTCTGAAGGATGTGTAAGGGCAGAATGCAAGTTTTCAGTAATAAGAAAGGAAAAAGGAAACTAATGCTGTAAAATAACTAAAGGAACCCTAAATATTGCAACTCAAAAGGATGGATGCATATTTTTGAGGAGGAGGAGTGCTTTTTAATGCTTAAGCTAAGCACACTTTAAAGGAGTCCAATGTGCCCAGAAATGGAGTAAGTTTATTAGAGGCTGGTTAAAAATCAGCTGAAGAGAAACAAAGGAAGTTGATCAAAAGTGTTGCCATGCGGGAAAGCAGTTTTAGGTAAAATACAACTAAAAGTAAAGAAATAACAAAAGGTTACAGTCCTCTTTTCTAGCACCAGCGTGATCTGGCTACAGTGCTTGTGACTTACTTGTCATTTGGGTAAACAGGAAGGACAGACTGAAGAGAATCTTCAGCCAAGATCATAACATTTTATTGCTTTGCTTCAGCAGAGACTGAATCAAGACCATGATGAATGGCTACATACCAAAGGAGACAGCTGATACAAGAAGGCTGGAAGAAACCCTAAACTTTTTTCGAGAAATAAGATGAGACAACAATATAAAACAAGTATTTTTTTTCACTCATCAGTGCTTATGACACACACACAGAGGAACCAGTGGTACAGTCAGGAAGTTAACAGTCAAATGGAGGAAGAGAGGGAAGTAGAGATGCATGAATGATAAAGGAAACAACCAAGTTAACTGACGGTACACACAGGATGTCAAAGGCTAAAATAACCAGAATTACTTTCTAAATTAATCATTCTGCAAAGCTTTGTGAACAAAGAGAACATGTTGTGTCGGAGTGGGGGACGGACCAGGAGTAACTACGCAACCTCAATATGAGTATGATCATTCTCTTTTATTGCTAGTTTCACACAGTTTATATAGATGGCACACAGCATAAACAACCTTATGATTGAATAACTGATGCTGTCCACGTGTCTCAAATGGCAGCTAATTGGTTAAATGGATCGGTCCACGCCGGGCAGCGCTTCCATAGTTCCCAGATAAGGCGCAGCTTTGTTTACATAACTTTACTTGTTTACCACCTTGTTTCCAGGCTCAGGAGAGAACAAGGTCACTCTGTGGCCTGTAGCTAAGGCTTCACTACCTATGCTAACATTGGGTGCTTCGAGCTCAAATGCTGGGTTGCTCACAATGGGTCCTTTGCTTACCAGCCATCCTTCCACAGTGTGGATACTCCAGAGTTAATAAGCACAGCTTGTTGCTCATCACCCTAATCAGAAGTAAAAGAAACAGCAAAAGAAAACCATTTGAGACTAACAAGGACACAAAAGTTTTGAAGTTAGTTTCAGGCACTAACATAGCTCTTCAAAGATGACAAAATCTAAAGAAGAGGACAAAGAATTCACCTATCAAATGGTTTCTTGCAGCTGAAAGCAACATCATCTATAAAGGTGTTCCTACCAGCACAGCTTCTCTTGTACTTACTGAAATCAGTGCTTCAAAACAGCTAACAGTCAAAACACTGCCATGTGTTCCTGACTTTTCAGACTCTGAATCTTAGCTTTCAGCTGGTTCACTTTCATATTCAAAATGAACAATTTGCCCTAAATACTTACCAGTGCTGACCCTATAAAGGGCATTCAGCAAAATGAGACTGCAAATGGACAAATAGTGAGAGCATCCCAGGAAAAAAATTAAACCATGGCACAGATAATATTAGAGAACTTGTCTAAAGGGAACTGTTGTGTTCCAAAAAAACGTGCTGTACCCTTTCATACCATGGATATCACCATGGTTTGCTGGATACTGCTCAGTCTGTGTACCTGCAGGGCTGGAACCACTGCTCCAGTGACATCTTAACCAGGTATCACTCACCCATTCAATGCTGGCACATACACTGGGACCACCATTGGAAATTCCAGATCAGTAAAAGATTGCCTACCTAAACAACCTTCTGAATCACATAATCACAGAGTTGGATGGATCATCTAGTCCAACCCGCTGCAGTGAGAAGGGACATCCTGCACTACATCAGGCTTCCCACAGCCTCACCAAGCCTGAGATGGGGCCCCCACCACCTCTCTGGGCAATCTACTCAGGGTTTCACCACACTCATGGTGAAGAACTTCTTTCTAATTTGAACCTGTCCAGCTCTGGTTTAAAACCATTGCCCCATATCCTATTGCTATATGCTCTGACAAAAAGTTCCTCCTCATTTTTCCTGTAGGACCCTTTCAGGTATAGGTAGTCCTGACCTATGAGGTCTCCCTGGAAGCTTCTCTTCTCCAGGCTGAATGGCAAGAACAATGTGGCAAGGCGCTTGTCCTTGTGAATCTTCTCTCCAACAAGACCATGTCCTTCTTGTGCTGAGGGTTCCAGAGCTGGACACAGTATTCTCAGTGGGGTCTTATGTGAGCAGAGTGAAGGGGCAGAATCACCCCTCTCCATCTGCTGGCCACAGCTCTTCTGATGCTGCCCAGGTACTGGGCTCATGTCCAAGCTTTTCACCCACCAGTAACCCCAAGTCCTTTTCCACAGGGCTGCTTGTTACCATATAACATCTCAGTCTGTGCTGGTAACAAGGACTGGCCCAGCCCAAGTGCAGCACCTAGACTTGTCCTTGTCCAACTTAGTGTAGTTCCAACAGACCCACGTCTCCAGCTTGTCCAAGTCCTTATCCAGCCAGGTGGAACATCTGATCACTGTAAGGTTTTACCTTAACCTGAAGATTTTAAAGATCAGGATGAAACTCTACTTCTGACAGGAAAACTACTGTCAATTGCTTCTGTAATACGGTCCAAAACATCACATTCAAGCAGCCTGTACAATCTGTGGTTAATCCATAATTTTACTGCACACTTTATTCAACATCAAAATCCACATGGCCCTGGGAAAGAGGGAAGAATGATGCAGACATTGCTCTTCTACTGGCTTGAGTCATAAGCTCTTGCGAGTCATGCCCTTGAAACAGAGGACAACAGCCGAAAAGCTTACTCTCTGTCTTTCAGTAGGGCCAGCAACTGTTGCCAGTAGGACTGGCAACATCTTCATTCCGAAATTACAACCCACATGTGAACTCAAATGCTAACTACAAAGCAAGTAGAGGCTGAGGCAACAGGCCAAAGGACAGTATGCCTTAGGCTCCCAATAATGTGGGAGCCTCTAACTTATTACATAGCACAAAAATGGGTCCTTGTAACTATTTTATGCTTAAAATACTGTAATACATCCATCTGCCTCAGCCAGTATCCTCAAGTTCTCTGCTAAAATGAAATCTTTCTACTCCAAAAGCCTTGAGCTTCTGCCATTCAGATCCGAAGCAGATCTCATGTTTCACCTTTCCCAGTATCATGGTCTGGTTTCTTCCTACCAAGTGTTGACTCTAGCCCAATAGGCCAGGGTGAGAGAGATGGGTACTCAAAAACTAACTCCACAACACACTTGCAGCTAGACTAGTCCTTTGAACATGCTCACCACTCACTCACCTGACCATCAGGAATGGGCAGGGGCAAAGAGGAAAACAGAAACAACCTGCTCAACAAACCATCACGGAAACATGCCCTGAGCCAAAAAAAAGAGGATTTTTTTCACCTGCACAAAATTCATGGCACACATCCGAGATTCAATTCCATAGAGGAGAGGATGCAAAAATATGCAATTAGTAAGTTCATTCCAATATGTTTCATTAACTGTCTAGTTCTGTTTGACATAGTTAGAAATGTTTCCAATGAAAGCTGTCAACAGAACTTGATCACCCTGAGCTTCCTAGAGGGCTAACACCTGGCTCAAAAGCCCCTTTGTGTGAAAAGGGCAACAGTAAAACAAAGCACACCACAGTAACTGTGGAATTTTTCATCTGCTTTCAGCAGTAATTAGTGTCAGTACACCTCTAACGTTCAAGCAGCAAGTGTAATTTAGCTATTAATCTCTTTCAAAAAGAGGAGAGTTGTCTTTCTGCCCTTGAGTGAAGCAATTCTGCTTGGCTGTGAGGACTAAAACATGGCTTTACAGGTTGGGCAGGATGGCAACAATAGTAAACACTTGCCTCACTTGCTGACATTTTATGGTCTATTAAGCAACATTCACAGGCTGTGCATGGAAAGTATCAGCACTTCCAGAGAGCACCAAGGTCCATCTCTACTAGAAGAATATTCCATTTGCTTTTGTCTTCCCCACCCACCACCCTACAGAACACTGACAGTTAAGGCTTTTACTGTCTTCAGGCTGCATTCACAGAGCCACAGCCCATTAGATGGTCTCAATTTGGGGTAAAGAGTATGACTGGGAAAGAGGAGTCCTACATCCAAAGCTGCCAAACAACTTGCCCTGTAACAAGTATATGGATACCAGACCTCTGAAGACCAGGACTTGAGTCCCATTTCAGTTACAGTCCCCTGCTCCCAACAGGGGATTCTGCTGTTCTGTCAGAGCAAGATGTGACTTTTTTCTACCTTCCCTGGAAGGTTGCTCCAGCACGTTCTCTGTAATGTATAGGTCTCAATTGCTTCTTCTTGATCCGAGATGCTAAACTTAAGAGGATAGGATACATGAGGAACAAAAGAAAAGATGATTTTGACGATTTTTTTTTTTTTGGAAGTTTCTTTTTCACACATTCTATTATATGGAGCAGATTCCTATCAGCCACAACACCTTCACAAGAGGCTGTTAAAGAATTGTATGTATTTCAGCCACTTTTCTTACACTTGATCTCACCCACCCACTTTGCCAACAACTTTTACTGGGTTTGCAGGGGGATATGTGAGTAGGCAAAGATGACATTAAGTCCACTTAAGGCACTTGAAGGAAATTCTGAAGCAGAAGTGCCAATGGGTAAATATGCAGCATCAGTGCCAAGGACAAAGTCTAATGCTCCCATCTAAACAAGATAGAGAACTATATTCTTNTTTCACACATTCTATTATACGGAGCAGATTCCTATCAGCCACAACACCTTCACAAGAGGCTGTTAAAGAATTGTATGTATTTCAGCCACTTTTCTTACACTTGATCTCACCCACCCACTTTGCCAACAACTTTTACTGGGTTTGCAGGGGGATATGTGAGTAGGCAAAGATGACATTAAGTCCACTTAAGGCACTTGAAGGAAATTCTGAAGCAGAAGTGCCAATGGGTAAATATGCAGCATCAGTGCCAAGGACAAAGTCTAATGCTCCCATCTAAACAAGATAGAGAACTATATTCTTGCATTTGCAAAACAAACCTCTGGAGACACAAAAGCCCCAGATTCTTGTCATTGAGAGAATGTAATCATTAGCAGCTAGTGTAAGATGTAACAGAGAAAAGGAAACCAAAAAAACCACCTGCAAACAGCCCTTTTCCATAAGTTGAGTCCCTTATGGGGACGCACCAAAATGCAAATATTCTGAAAGAGCCTACTGAGCAACTACTGCTCTTCGCTTTGCCCTGTGTTCTTCCTTTTCCTGAGGCTTTCACCACTAAATACTTTACAAAACACTCCGATTTCATTTCAGAGCCCCAAAAGTTTAAGCTGCTCCTAGTTTAGAAATAATCTGTCATCTGGCTCCTTGGTTCAGTCATTCCCAGCTTTATTTCAGCACACGTGACAGGAAGAGACCACTGTCCTGTGACAGTTATGTCTTTCTGCCCCTAAACACCTCTGTAGTTTCACAAACTGAAATAAATGCATGGCTGATGGCTGCCCTACCCTCCCCACTTTTGCTGTTAGTCATTTAATTGTTGAAGTGGAAATACAGATGTTCACGGAGACAAGCACGCGACAGAAAACACTTGCCCCTTGCCTTGAAGACGTTTAACATGACAGCAAGATGAAAAATCCCATAGCTGTGAAGGACCACAGTTTTACTAATGTGAGATCCTCAAAGAATCCTGTGTGGAGCCCTTTCATCTCTGACAAAATCAAAATTAACTATTCCTGGTAAAAAGAGAAGCCACCTTTTCTGAACAGTTCCTTTCTTAAATTCATCCCCATTTCTCTTGGTTCATAAACCGTCCTTATTTAAGAAAGAACCACCATGTGTCAAAAGGAAGAAGGCAGCAAGGTAGTTTTGCATGCCAGCAGTCAAAGTTAACCACATTAAGAATGGCTGTTTTCTGTTATGAGAAAGCTCTACTTTGCCAGAGGTTGGCAGTTGCTTCCGGCAGCCAAGTAGAAAACCTTGACACACAGATTCTCCTTTTTGAGCAACTACAAGGGTGACAACATGTGTAGCACAGCTATCAGCTTGTGTGTGGAAAGGAAGGGCTACAGGTCTCTGCTGTCAGGTTGTCTGTATCCTTCTAAACCTTCATTTTCAAGTTTGCAAAAACACATTTACCTTTTATGCAGATGTAAAGGCTGGAAAAATGACACCTGTGAGAGCTGCTTTCAAGCCTTTTTGATTAAACATCATCTAAAGCTTGATTTGACCTGGACCTGCTTTTAGAAGTTTTAATTATTGAGTTAATACACGTGCATTAAAAGCCACTGGAGGTGAAAGCCATTTGTGTTTAAGATACTGCTTTTGTATGGCTTTTAAGTGTTGACAGCTTTAAGACCCACTTAGAGTAGGCAAGGATTAGGCTTTTATATACTAAAGCAAGATCACATTAAAATTTCACATGATCAACCATAAGAAAGAATAGCAACTGTTGTAAGTTTTCCTGTGTTCTTTTTAATAAGTATGAAGTGAGAAAAGACTCAACTGTTTATTTATTTATTTTAAACAGGACATTCATTCAAAGAAGAAATCGAAGCATAATATTCACCTTTGGCTTTGGCAGTACAACTCACCTCTCTCACCTTTGATACTTTTTTCTTCCTTTCTTTTCTGATACCCCTTTTGCATGACCCATTCTCCAAGCTTCTTCCACTCCTTCAAAGAGATTGAATTCACTCACATGCTAAGTCTTTTTCTCCAGGTGGAGGTTTTATACCAACTGCTGTGCTTTCATCTCAGCTGAAGCACATCCCGGCCGAGATGTAACAGGGACACTTCACCCCTCCCCAGTCTCTCTCTGCACTTTTGAGTCTTCTAAAGCTCAGAGAAGCAAGACCTTCACTAGCAACTTGGGAATTTCAGAAGTGCATATTTCATTCTTCCTGTAAAGTTATTTTTGTTTTGGGTTTTTTTGGGTTTTTTTGTTAATGTCAGATTCAAAAAACCTATCCTCTGAAGATGCCAATTACTGTAGGCATTGTGAAGGTTAAAAGTTCAAAAGGAAAGCTGGTTTCTTCATTTAGCAGCCTGTTTCAACCAATCTGATAAAAAGAGGCTAAAGAGCGAGAGGATGCGTAGGTACAGCATCAACAGAGATGAGGGGATGGGTCCCAAAAGGTTTTAATCCTCTTATTTATGACTCTTCTTTTACCAGGTTCTGACCTTACCATCTTTAGGGGGACACTGCCCCAAATCCTAACTTCCAGCAATGTGAAAAAACTAGGAGAAACACACATTTCCTGCTGTCTTCCTCTACACACACACACAAACAGTCCCACAGCACATTTTTCCCCAAATCCTTTGGGAAAACATGTCCCAGATAGACAAAGTATAACAATGAAAATTATAGCACCTTCTCAAGCTTGTAGGCTTACTAGGCCTTTTCTCAAAATCCCTTTCCTGTTGATAGATAGAAATCAAGCAAGCAAACCTACTCTGTGAAGTTGAAAGTTCACGTGGCCACAAAAGGCTTGCTGATGTTTCTTTTTTTTTTTTTTTTTCAAAAAACATTAACTTTGCCCAAGAGCATAAGCACCAAAAGTAACACACTGAGTATTATCTCGCACTGGTTTTTCTAATGAAAATACACTGTAGCCACAAAATGAAGTTCTTAGTTCTTAGGGATCAGTAATGAAGGGACTGATTCATATGCCCCAGAGAACAAGTGCTGAACAATGTACACTCAGTGAGATTTCAGCATTATCCCTTATTAAAATAAAACCACGTGCCTGATCTTTAACCCATTTTGATTTGTTAATGTTTGTGCTTTTCAAGATTATCAAAGTTAAGTATGAACGAGGAGCCAGCAGAAAACAATTCACCATGAAAGCTTTACTAGAATAGCCATCAATCGTACTTCCTCTCTCAGAAATGTGCAGTTAGTTTTGAAGAACTAGGTGGGAATTCCAGTTTAAAAGTCAGAAAAGCAGGATGATGCAAACAAAATCTCACATCCCAAATGTAACATAGCTTCTGCTACTGTACACAGACATCAGCTGGTCATCTGTTAATCCACTAAAATGCCAAATGCATTTGAAAGATACTGAAGTATCAACAGAAAGAAAGGAAGAGTCCTTCGAAAAGGTCAGAAATTAACTCATTCTGAGTTGTGCATAAATAAACACCAACATGAAGGAAAGATGTGCTTTACATCACAATGTCTTATGTTTCACTCTCCCCAGCAGTGTCCTTTCCTGGAATTCAAATGTAGATTAAAGTGACAATGCAGAACAAGGTTTTATCATTTTGGCAGAGCCCTGTTTCAGAAGGTAATTGTTTCACATCACAAACTGTGTCACATTTTCCATGGGGCATTCAGGAAACTCCCAGTACAAAAACAGTGAAGGGGATGTTACAAGATAGAGTTGCGTTCACTGAGTGAGAACATTAGAGGAAGTAGGGTAGAGGAGGGGGGGNGAAGTGAGCTTACATGGTCTTCCATTATTTTGTTGGCGTCTTCTTGATTTCAACCCCTGTCTTTTACAGAGTCTGGATTTGTGGGATAAGCAAAGTTTGCATGCAGCCTTTGCTTGGCCAGACCTGTTCCATGGTTTTGGGAGAATTCAGTGCCCCCAGCTAACTTTCACAGAATCACAGAATATCAGGGATTGGAAGGGACCTCAACAGATCATCTAGTCCAATCCCCCTGCTGGAGCAGGAACACCAGGAGCAGATCCCACAGGAAGGCATCCAGGTGGGGTTTGAATGTCACCAGAGAAGGAGACCCCACACCCTCTCTGGGCAGCCTGTGCCACTCTTCTCTCACCCTCACCCTGACAAAGGTTTTTCTTACATTTCTGTGGAACCTCCTGTGCTCCATCTTGTACCCATTGCCCCTTGTCCTATTGGAGGTCACTAAGAAGAACCTAGCTCCACCCTCTTGACACTCACAGGGAGACCCTGGCAACCATGAGGCAACTTTACCCCAGGTCATGTTGGTCTTTGACCATGTGTGCATCTAGCATTGGCATGTTTACCAGCCAAGCCAAACAACGCACAAGAAGTGTGTGGTGTTGGTTTTTTAAACATTTCTGCTAATAAACCAGTGCAAAATTATCCCTGTAAGATCTACAGGCCTACTCTCCTGTGCCTGGAGACACCCTGAGCATCAATAGGGTAGATCCACAGAATTCAAGAGTAATACCCATATGAAGCTGAACTTTCCTATAAATACAGGGGGTAATAAGCAGGTGCTAAATCTACACTGGATCCTTCCTATGCAGGAAGGGCTTTACACAGTACTTCAGGTGGATCACAGCTTATCCACTCTCCTGAAACACCTCCTGGTAAACTCTACCTTTCAAAAACTTGATAGATACCATGTAATTATGGCTGCTGAGAGGCCACAGGAGGGACAACTCTCACCCTCCCCTAAGCCATGCTAGCTGTAAGAGGAAGGAATCACCAAGAACCCAAATTCTTTAAGGAAATGCGAAGATGTAAAAAACAGTGGAAGTAGAATCATAGAATAATAGAATAGTTTGGGTTGGAAGAGACCTTAAAGATCATCTAGTTCCATCCCCCAAGTACTTGAAGAGTAAGCTCCTGAGCACTGCTGTCACCTCATAAAGAGGTCACCTTCGTTTTACAACAAAAAAGCCCCACTAAGCATTTGCAGCAGCCTGCATTTCTGGCTTTCCCCTTTCAGACCTGGTTTTATTCATCCAACTTTCCACACAGTAATCCTAGAAGAGCAAATTCTAATGCAAAACTTTCAGCATCAAATTGAAAGGTCTAATTTGTGGCCACAGCTGTGGTCTGTTATCAGGACTTCATCACTCCAATTCAGCACAAAAAAACCTCTCAAATTCTTCAAACCCCAACTTGCCTCTGCATCACAACACCAATTAATTTGCCTCTTCCAGCCTACACCATTAAAATAAAAAAGCAACATACCACAGTCTGAAAATAAAACAAATTCGGCCCTAATCAACCTCCTCATAATTAGAAGAAAAGCCCTGCAACTTCAGCATTTAAGAACTGAGCTTTTTGTCAGAAATTATTTGTATTTATATACCTACTTTTAAAGTTTACTGGCAAATATAAAGCAGTCATTTCACATCAGCACCCAAACTACAGCATTAGCTAAACTTTTTAGAGGGACTTGGAAAAAATTTTCTCCCATGGTCAAGGCAAAACTTAATGAAACATTTTCACAGAATGAATAGAATGGTTTGGGTTGGAAGGGACCTTCAAGATCCTCTAGTTCCAATCCCCTGTAATGTTGACCTGTAAATAAAAATAAAAACAAAAAAAACCCCAACTGTTTATTACACTACAAAGAATTTAAGATAAAATGTCAGTTGCAAAGCCAATTAATTCTCAGAAATATCACCCTATAAATCTTAACAGGAGTTCATTTGATAATGTCCTCATTAGGTGAGCTAGGGCCTTGTAACACAGTGGTTGGCTTTTCATATCAAGAAAAAAGGTTTTCTTCCTTTCATTTGCAAAGCAATGGCTTTTAGAACTCCACCCAACGGTAAAATAAAGTTAGTCAGAGGGAATAACACTTCCTTCTTACCTCATAAAAAGAAAAATCACTTCAAATAAGAAAGATTTTGGGCTTGAAATGAATAGGTTTTTAATCAGAAAGGACATACACATTAAAATCACTGGAATTTTATTTGTTCACTATACTTACTCAGCTCCATTCTCTCTTAGAAGCAAGCACAGTTGGTAGTAGTTCACTTACAATCCATATGGAGCACAGGGCAAAAAGCACTTTGATATTTCCCTTAGCAATAAGGCCAGCAGACCAAGCAGGAGTTTCCAAAATAAAACCACATTTCCTAAAGTAATTAAACATCTCAAGTGTGTGTCACAGCCGTACCACTCAAGAAACTCCATGATTTAAGAGCAAGTTCAGGATGCAAGCCCTGCAATAGGAGAGATCCTAAATTCAGCACATCCTTTCACAGTAGGCAGGCTTCTTTACAAAGCATTAAGGCATGGCCTCCAAGTTAGCTGAACCTTCACAAGTTTTTCCTGAGGATTAATTAAATAGTAATCAGAGCCACAGCAATCTTCAAAATGTTTTTTCTTCTAAATTTTTCTAGAGAGACTTTTAAAATTAACTGGGCAAGAAAGAGAGCTCTCCAGACTTTGTCCTTCCCTTACCTTTCCACTCTTACAAAGTGCATTCTGAAAGCACCTCATCTTAAAGTTTGCTACCCCCAGTAACTACACATGAATTAACAACTACCTTTCTCAGCTGGTATTTGTTATCTTCACTACTAAGGTGACAGTTCAATCTTGCTGTTAAAAAAAATTTTACCATCACACAGCAGTTTTTTAATGCTAAATGCACAGCACTATGCAGCACAGCAATCTTACATGGCTCACCAATTAAATAAGATCTGAGAGAAACAAGCATATACCACTGAAGATTTTAAAAAATAAAACACACGCGCAAAAAACATCAAAAAAAACCCAACTCCCACAAACAAATCAGCACCAGCCTTCCAGAGACACTCCTCAGATCTCAGATCATAGCTGCAGCATGTAACAAAAGATGAGATTCAAGAGACAATAGTTTTATTGCACATTATAAAACGTCTCAGTGTTTTCCAGACCATATGTTACTTGACTCACTCCTCCCCATAGGCCTTCTTCCTCTTTTTGCTTTATCATGCTTTTTGCTCTGCAGATACCAAATTCCCTTTTCTGTCAGAATAATACAGACCTAAGCAAGTTCAAAGCATATGTTCCCTAACTTGAAGTTAGCTTTGAAGACAGCTGCCGGTACTTCATGACAGAAAACAGCTCTTTGCAAGTTAGACTGTTTACCTTCTCCAACTATACCAATTATAGTAATGAGAGTTATTACCTACATTAACAAAACCTCTTTTTTTATTCACCCATTCAGCTCCATGAGCTCAGGCTTTTAGAACAGCAACAAGACATGATATTTGCAGTAAAACCACAGGAGCTGGTTTCACTGCTAACTTTTAAGTGAACCCAAAGCCTTTCACAAGGATATTCTAGAATTTCCCAGTATGCATATTATTGGCATGTAGATACCACTACTTAGGCACAGACAACTTCTGGGTCTTGTTCATGGGCTTGTGTTCTCTGCAGTAACTCAAGAGATAGCTTACACAAAATGCCAGGACTCCCCTCCACAAAATCACAGATCCATGACCAATCACCATAGCAAATTATACAAGCTGCACCGCTGGGAAGCAGAAGTTCATGACACAGACTATGGCTGAGGTAAAGATGTGGTTTGGTTTGGTAGCCTGTCTACATTTTGATGAAGCAAGAAGGACCTCATGCATCCTCCAGAGTCCTACCACATCATAGGGCGAATGTGGGAACTGCTAAAGGTACCAGTGACTTTTGTGCAACTTTGTAGGCAACCAGCAAAACATTCCCACCCCATAGATCCACAAGCAGGTAATTTGTGCATAGAAACATAGAATCATGGAATAGTTTGGGTTGGAAGGGACCTTAATGATCAAATTCCAACCCTCCTGCCATAGGCAGGAACACCTCCCACTACATCAGGCTGTAGAAAAATTTCTTTGCCAGTTGGTTTCCACAATGGAAGGATTTCAGCACTTAACTCCCAAGCTGGAGGCTACTGCTACTGATATAAGAGCAGCTCACACACACAGAGCAAGGAGTGCAGGAATAACAGCAAGAGACAAGGGAAGACCAACTAACAAACCAAATGTGCTAAGCTTTTATTTCTTTAAGACATCACATAGATTCTGAAGATGACTAAGAATTTTATTCATGAAAAATCAACCCCAAATAACTCAAAGAACATTCAGCGTAGGAGGTTCTTTTGCAAAAATTAAATAGCAATTGTGATGAAATTTACATTTCGCTCATGCTCTTACCTAACTGTTTATAGCCAGGAACCATACACAAGGGAAACTAGCCAATTTATTACCTCAAAATGCAGTTATTTCAAAAAAGGGGGTGTGTGGAAGAACAGAAAGCAAAAGAAAGGTTAATTTTAAAACCAATATTAGGGCAAAATTCTTATTTCCTGCAATCCAGCAGATGAAACCTCCAGCTCTCATTAGCTGCAGCACTGCAGAGAGCCAGTTCTAGCAGTACAGCTAAGCACTACGCTAAGTACAGCATGCTTTGGGTCTGCTTGTATTCCAATTCCTTATCACAGACCTATCAGTACCCACAGCTGATGCCTTGTGATTTAAAACTTCATGTTTCAAAAGTGCTGCCAGAAAATGACAAGACAGGCTATTAACACAAATCAGTATTTGCTAGGTATGCTTTTCACGATTTTTTCCTTCTCCCTCATCTGTGCTATGCTTCATAGAAATGTAATTTTAGTAAGCAAAGCTAAAGAGCTCCTTCCTTTCAGGCACATCATCTAGCTGTTCCATAAACATCAGCAGGTCAACAGTTACAGCTCTTCCAACACTGCCATTAGATTATGTGTATTTTAAGGATCATAGTTTCCAAAGCTTTCAATAATTTCTAGGGGGAAAAACCAACATAAACATCAAAGAACCTAAAAGAAAAATCATATACATTACATAGTTAAAATGACTAGGTTTTAAGGGGCTTAACATTTAACCTTAGCCTGGGGGAACATTACTTATCTGTTCTCCTGGAAATCCAGAATGAAAAAGAAACTACAGCTATATTTTAGTGTCTCTTTAAAAATGCATTAAATCAGGCCTCCTATTTAAAATGTCTCTTATTTAGCATTAAAACAATGCATTTGTTCAGTTGAAGAGATCAAACACTGTCTTACTCCATCAGTTTAGGACAATGTGCTCTTATGCTTCAAAGTCACATGCAGCACATCTCAAACCAAACGTCAGAGGAGTGAGGCATTTAAATGCATATCTGACATACTTTCTGCAACTCAGTGTGTTTCACTTCTCAGTGTGGGTGGGAGGAAAAGGTTGGCTCCTTATGGATTTGAGTGTAAAGATATCACTTGGCAATTCAAATCTTCAGATGTCAGAGCTGCCCACTGCTAGAGCTGCCACACAGAGAAAAAAATCTATGCAACATTCAGCACTTACAATCGCTGTCTGTCTCTTCGTCTGCCAGCACTGTGCAGCTCCAATGTCAGCACAAGTCATTTGTCAGGAAACTTTCAAGCCACTCATTATTTGTGCATAGCAATATTTACTATTCTCAAGTACCCCATCCACATCACTGGATTTACATCAAGCCTTGAGCAACAACAAAGAAAAAGCAGCATCTTTTGAATGGTCCAAAGTTACTGCTGTTGTTTTGTAAACTCATTTCTACAGCATTAAAGTTCTGGTCAGTCAAAACAAGGTTTCTCTCACATTTTTCTCCACTTCTAGAAGGGATAATAAAATCCCCTTGTTTACCACCTGTTGTTTACACCCACCCCTCATCTAAAAGTCTGCAAAAGATAGTGCACATTTTATCTTCCACAAGTACACCAAGCCAGGTGCAGGAAAAGCTGATGTAGATGCCTCAACTCTACCACACATTAAAAACACAGTTTTTGTGTTCTAATTCCACAGAAAAATAACTGTTCTCATGGGTAAAGTTCCTGTAAGCCACTGTTTTGTCCAATTCTGCCCTCACCTCTACACCAATGAACAAAGCCAAAGACAAATTTTGGATTCTAATCAAATACCACACAGTTGTTACTTCGCAATTCTCATATGGAGGGCTCCAATTCCCTCCAAAGACATCCAACCTATTACTGACAATTTGCAAATGAGGGATGTGAGAATCAGTAAGGAGGCAGAGTTGTTCAACTTCAGAATGTTAGTGCACAGGGAGAAAAAAAAAAAGAAAATCAATTAATTTACACTGAACTTCCTAACCCTGCCTACTGCTTGTTTGAGCATGCCTACAAATAAAACAACGAAAGTAAACGCAGATAAACCTTTACTACAAGCAAGTTAACAAGATTACTTTAAACATCTACAGGCATTTGAGTAAAATTTAAATGCCTTTAATTTGATTTAATGTACTTAACCGAGGAAGTAAAGAAACTAAAACCAAAGCCACTTAAATTCTGCTCAGAAGTCATTGTATAGGAGTACTATGTAATTTAATCCACTTCCAAAGCATATCTTAATCCAGATTAATTTTTCCAAATGATCCTATGTACACAAACCTTCCACAAGAAGTAAATACATAGGCAGCTTTGCCAAAGAAGATAAACTACCTTATACTTAGCATAATAGATTGAGATTACTGATGAGTTGCTGCTGACCTAGAAATTCACCTTATAGCACACCAATACCCTCCTTAAATACCCTTAAGTACCATAACTCACATATCCAGCATCTCGAGTTCAATCTGCTGAAGATTAAACCCTTATTCCTGAGCCTGTAGCAAAAAGCAGTTTCAAATATAGTCTCAGATCTCAGTTTTATTGTCCCTTAAATCCAAAAAGAACGATTTCACATATCACGCCTAATCTTTCATCTACCATCCTCAAGATTGATGGTTGCCTACAGATGGGCTGAAGTTGCTTGTTTCATTTAACTTCATGCACATATCTTAACTTCAGTCACATGAAATGCACCTCCTTCACAAATACAGTCTTCCAGCCTCTCTTAATATGCAATGGTGTCTTGTAGGAGGTTTATGAAGGGTGTGAGAAGCAGGCTGACTTTTCTGTGTGCAAGGCTTCCTTGTGAATGCAAAAGCTCACACTTGTGAAACCCTTCACTTCTATGATGGTTTTATCTGCATGAGAGGCTGACACCAGCTTACAAACTTGTTTGTGATATACAGAAGGACTCTGGCTCCTGGTTCTGAACTTTTGGCAGTGCACAACCACAGATGGAGATGTGCTTCTTCCTGAACTTATCTTCCTCAAAGAGCCACTACCTGACAGCTAAGTCATAGAAACTGTTCTGCAAACCAGCTCCTGCCTTTCAGCAACCACCCCACCTAACCCACCCACCACCTCACAGGGAGGTGAGCCCCCACAAGGCAGCACTAGCAGCCACACTTGAGAACTGAAACTTAGCGAAGAACTTCTACCAGGCTTCATCACTGGTCCTCCTCCTTTCTCCAGGGAGGAGAAAGCCACCCTGCCCTACCCAAGGGGAAAAATAGGTCAGTGGCCAAAGTTGGAGGGGAAGCTCAGTGACTAAAGCATCACGAACAAATACATCCCAGTTGGTATTTGCAAGCTTAGAACACTCTTGCTGTGAAAAGCCTACATTCCAAATATGCTCAAGTAATGAAAGTAAAAGACAAATAAAACAAGTTGTGGAAGCTTGTGCAGAAGACCATAAACTGTGTTTTCACCAAGCCTTTCCTCTTAACTCAGTTAAATTAAGAACCCTCTCTTTTCATAGTTAATTCAAGGATACAGATAAAACTAGGAATGCATCTCCTCCCACCCCTATCACCAACCCCCACAGAAAGTATTTAAATAGCAGAAATTTGTAATCTAGAACAGAAAGCAATATTCTATGAAGTATTATCCAATTTAAATAAATCTCATTAACTTAAAGGCATTCTAAAACACATCATTACTGCTCTGTTTCTTACTTGATACACTACATCTCCTGAACATTAGGATATACCTTTTTATAGACACAAACGATTACACTATTCAGTCAAATGATCTATTTGAGATTGTAAGCTTCTTTGGAATGCCATTTAAAATATTCTGTAGCTAATGTAGTTGCCTTTTTGCTACAGCTGCATGATCTAACTATTCCCTACTGTTTGCAAGTCACAGAATTCCAGAATATTTAAACTGGATACATACACTCTCCAAAGGTCTATTATTCCGACCAACATAAGAACTGACAGCAATACTAGACAGCTTTAGCTACTAAATCAATAAAAACCTACTAGATAGCCATGTAAACCAGAAGCATACAAAAAAACACAGAATGCAGGAGCAAAACCAGCATTTTAACTGAACCGTGATATAAATTTACTCAACTTCAGAAGCAAGAAACAAAACTAGGGATCTTCCCCTGTCATGTATGAGGCTCAACCTCAGTTGTTCTTATGAAAATAAACTCTGTGTAGGAAAGGTCAGAAAGACAGAATCCTCCACAAAACATGCAAGCAATATAAATGGGATGTGGAGCACAGCAAACTCTGTGCCTGTTAAACATGACTGGGAAAAAAATATGAGGGGAAATAAAGATAAGAGTATGCAACTTAAGTGAATATATATGCAAGGTGATAACCCAGAGAAATGGATGTTTTTCCACCAAACTTCTGGAAAAACTATAGTGAAACAGAGAAGAGGAATGGCTACAGTAGAACACGTAGCACACACGACCAAGACTGTTCACTGCACCAAACACAATGTATTTGCAAATATTTCTGTCACATGAATAGACAGAAGAATGATTTTTGAACCTCATCAATTAAATTCCCACTGCCACCGCAAACCATTTCCCTCATCCTCCTTTCCTGGTGTGATGCTTCGGGATTGTATTTGGAGCCCATACACTCTCTCACCAAAAAAAGGATAGCATTTAAAACTTAGAGTTCTCTAGAGTAAAAATGGTATCTGTGGTAGGGAACCACAGTTCAAATGGGATGAAGCAGCCATTAAGACGGGTGGTCTGACAAGGCAGAGATGCTTCTTAAAACATTTGGCTACATCTTTAACTGAAAGCAAGTATTGTCTGATTTCACCTTAAGTGGGTGAGATACAGCCATCACCTTCTGAGGCTATATCACAAAAAAAAAAAAAAAATTCACAGGTGGACACCAGATTGGGCAATCCCTCCACAGGCAAACCAAGATGTGACCATGATGTACCCTTGCCACACAACTCAGATGTAGTTGTAGCCTCCTAATAAGTTCAGTGTGGACTGGGCTTCCTCATCATGGGCTTTTTTCACAGTTAATGCTCCAGCAGAGGAGAGTAGACAGCAATAGCAAATCAATTTGAAAGCAGCAGCACTTCCTGGATTCAGAGCTGTCTATAAGATATAAGATATCCACCCTGACCAGATGGCTATGTAGTTTTAATGAGCTATGCAGTGGAAGGTACATTGCCATCCAAGCAGCACTGGAATGATGTCTTTAGCCTCAATGGAATAGCCAGGCCAAGAAAAGCAAGCATGACAAAAAAAAACCAAAACCACACTTCCACACAGAACTATAAGAAATTCTACCTGTAAGACTGATTCAACTCAGTGTTTCCAGACCCCACTGTGTAAATGCTGCCTTGCAAGGTAGATAAAAAGTAAGGACATGCAATATGAAAGACAAGCATATGTGATTTGTGTAAAAACAGGCTATTACATGGATATAAATTATTTGATTTGCTATTTATTAAGCTCTGTAAAGCACTCGGTGTTACCTGAGTTACAAAGAAAATTGTCTTCTGCTTTAAGAAACTGACAATCTAAATTACAAAAGGGAACAGGCAAGGTGCAGTGAGAAGCCAGTGATGAATGAGGAATATTTTGATTGCATTTTGAATTTGATTGCTTCCTGGCAGCACCTCAGAGCTGGAGTTCTTCCTACAGACTTGCTGACATGCAGGCACGCCTCACAATGCACAGAGTATTGGCCAAGCCAAGGCACAGTCAGGCTGAGACAAAAAAAGGCAAGTTTGGAATCACTATTAGCACAAGGAGAATTGTGAAGGATGCCTTAAGTAATCTAAAAAAGAGCTTAAGGTGAGGAAAGTAAACAGCAGGAACCTGGTACTTCCAACATGAACTTAAGGCACAGCTGCTACAACAAACAGCAGCTGATGCAATGGGAGAAAGATAGAGCAGAGCATCCCTGCATTACAGAAAATAACTGTTAAAAAACCAACCTGTTTATTAATGCAATGAAGGCAGGTGATAAAAGGATTTAATCTGCTTAGTGTGGTGCAAATAATTATGCAGTTAGGAAAAAAAAAAAAAAAAAAAAGATGAGTAACTTTATGGCCAGCCTCCCAGCCTTAGGAGCATGTTCATTACTAGAAGTCCAACATGTCTCATTTCTTTAGAAAGTTAGAGAGTGAACAGGCCAAGACTTCCTCTGGCAGTGTAAAACCACTGCTGTCACAGATTGGCTTCCTACAAATGGGGTCTTGTTATTAGTGTTTTCCCCACCCTCTACAAATCCCCAACCTTTCTAGCCTTTGAATTTCTTTTACCCTTTCTCATCACTTACCAACCTGAGAGAATAAGACATTGTTTGTTGGTTTGTTTTCTTCGCTTGATAGTACTCCAAGTGAAAAGGACAGCAGATAGCACCCTGTACAGTTGCCAAGAGAGGTTTTTTTTTTTGTTCTAACACGAAACAATTCACTGTTTCTGAGTAAGCTCAGAAATTATATACATTTTCTCACAGATGACAGCAGAGTGCAGTTAATCAACAAATGAGACCCATATGAAATGTGATTCATTATCCCAAAGAACAGGGTGGTACAGGGCCAGCAAACAGACCGTCTTATACATAAAGCCTTCAAATGAAAAAGACTTGACCAGATTTTTGCTAAGCAGTTTTTCAGCACCTAAAAATTGCTGTGCAAAATTCTTGTAGTAACAAGAACCTCTCTTAAAATGAAGCAGCAAGGTTATCAGACAGAACTGTCTCCTGAGAGAACATCATACAGAGCGAGATTTATCAGGTGATTTCCCTGAAATCACAAGAAAGCAGAAAGAGCTTGAAAAGTTTCAAATCATTAACTGGCTTTTTTTTGCATTAAAAAGAAAATAATGAAAGGTTCAAGTGAGCATAAGAATGTATTATGGCAGCAGCACTTTCACAGTAGGACATACAAGTCACTCTTTCCTCCCAATTCTGGCTACAGTACAGAAAGTAGGTAACAAGCACACGTGGCACACAGTGAGGACAGAAGGATGTGATGGCTATTCTGGTTCAAACACCAGTATAGCAGTAATGGCTAGTCTGGTTCAAACACCGGTATAGCAAGGGTTTTAAGTCAGGCAAAAGTAGCTCCCTCAGTCAGCACGTGGGAAGGATCACCCCGCTAAAGGATTTTCATCCTAAAACCACACACACACACGTGCCCTCACTCAAGTACCTGCTGCTGGCACCATCAGCCAGAACAAATATACACTTGTGATTTTACAACAAAGGGATCTCACATACAGAACCAGTGAATTTCAACACATCATAGGCTCCAGAAAGAAAAGTTTGTAAATAAAAGTCCTTGTTTCTTCCCCCTTCTCTTTTCTCCCCCGCCTTGTCAGCAGCTCCAGATCTGGCTGTAGGGGATGAAGGGGATTACTGCTGAAAGCTGACAAGATTGACAGGGTGATGGGGCTAGGAACAGGAAGTCCAACAGACAGGGCAGACCTGCCTCAGCCATTGACTCACCTTCTGACCCACTTTAGCATCTTGGTTCAACTGCTGCTGTCTCAGGCTCCCTGTCATCTTATGCATTTTTTAGGCCAGTATCTTCAAGGCTGTGGCAGCTTCTCACTGATCTTGGTGAGAAACAGACTTCAGGCATGAATGATACCTTGTTAAAAATAAGGAGGCTGATTTTACTAGGATCTGACATGCCAAGAATAAAATAATCTTTTCACTTAAATAATGAAGATTGCCCACACAGTTAAACCTGTTAATATTCTTTCAAAAATAGGTACAGCAGGAAGAGTGGCATGTTGCTCTCATTCACAATTTTGCCACATCCTTCATGATGGCTACAATCTCCCCTAAAGGATTATTTACTAAGGTTTTTCTCACAGGGTCCAGGTTTTGCATTTGTGCCCTTTCTTTACACTTTGTGCCCCTTTTATTCCTGCTTTATCCCCTCAACTAAATGGAGCCCCTCAGTCACACTGAGCAAACTATCTGCAGTGTAACATGGGGAACTGAGCCAAGCCCCAAGTGAGCAGAAAAATAATCTGAAGAAAAACTATTTTTAACCTGGATGGGTTCCCTGACTAAGCTTATTCCCCACCACAGCAGGTGTATCAACACACCTGAGGAAGCAGTGGAGGGAACCAAGCTGCAACTGCTGCTGACAAAGGGATCCATTAGCAGGGTAGGAATGTTTTTAAAAGATTGCTGTTGGAGCAGGGAGTTCTCACACCAGGGAACTCTTTAATACATCATAAAATGGGCTTAATACATATTCCTTATGTTGTTCACAGCTTCCTTTGCCAGTCTGGCTAATTATACGATACTTAAGTTTAAACATATGTTGCCTCCCTTGCAGTGAATCCTTTCTTCCTACATGATACACAGTGAAGTCATCTTCAAGCTGATTTCAAGTCAAATCCTGCATCCTCTTCAGTAGGTGGGCATTTTTAATTCATCTGGAAAGCAGTCCAGCCCTGAGAGCACACAGATTCTTATGGCAATGAGCTACCCTGAGCTCTACCACAAGTATTCCAAGACGCACCATCCAGGTGCCATATGTTAAAGAACCAGCATAACTCCCACCATCCTGGGCATATGGTTCTTAAAACACATAAGACAGTATGCATCTGCATCAGCGTGAAAGGTCAACCTGCAGATCAGAGGGTTTTATTCTCCATCCTTTCATATCACCAATCTTTAGGGTTTTTCTTTTCTATTTGTTTAAAACCCATATGACATGAAGAAAAAAATCCAAATGGAAGGAAGTGGCAAAAGACTCAGCCTGAAAAAGTATTCAGAAGGCCAGATAATCTTGCAGCCCTTTATGAACTTCCATGTGCCACAGACAGGAAAATCACTTTGAGTGAGTGCATTCCACATGACAACAAGCACCTTTAGTAAGTGGAGCAGCCAGTGTGTCATAATGAGTTTCATTAGCTTAGCATGACAGAGTATAGGATTTAAAGGGAAAAGACAGCAGATGAAAATAATTGCATTAAATTAACATTAACCCACAAGCCCAGAAAAAGCATATATAGCATTCAGGAATGCAACAGAAGAGGTAACTCGAAAGGGATGTCCGCAAGAGATGAACAGTCCTGCTCTGACTGGGATTCAAAATCTTCAAGGAATAAAGTTCACCTCAAATAGCATTCCCTGAGGTAGAGGAAGGAAAGAATGAAAAGCATGGCCTAGTTAAAGATATCAAGAGGTAGGAACACAAACTGTAAAATTGTGTGGCTCCCAAAGGACTAACAATTTTTATGGTTTATACACACATTCCCACACATTCCTTCTCAAAAAGGACTTTGAAAATAAATCTAATTTTAAGATCTGTAAATGAAATAAGACAAGTGAGAATTTAAACACTTAGGGCAGAAAAGACCAAAACTTCAGAGACTAGAGTTAAAAGGCAACCAGGTCTAAAACGCAGCCAGCAGCAACAGCTGCAATTCAGTCAGTGGATGTACTTTACAATTGTCCACAAGACTTGATGCCACAAGGGGTTAGAAAAGAACAGTATCATATCACCAAAAAGCATACTTAATAAATGTTAGAATGGAGAGAGACATGACAAAAACAAGGGACCATGCTCTTCTCAAACTGAAGGAGGAATTTACAGGGAATTAGAGAAAGGAACTAATTATTTAAAATTTTAGAAAGATACTGAGCTACACCACCTAACTGTTCCATCTGTGAAATGGTACCAGAAGCAATAGCAGTATTTGTCAGGATTAATAACAAAACTCTAGAGTTCTTTCTCCCAGTTCTAGCTGGAAAGACCAGCCTGGTCAGGCTCTTGGCTCAAGTCAAAAGAAGGAACTGAACCACAAATTTAGGTGTGAGGAAAGCCACAGTAGAAGCTAACATCAGCACAGCTATAAGAAGATTTCACCAGACCTGGTAACTTGTTAGCCACCAGCCACCTGAATTTACATGGCTTCTCCAATTGGAGCAATAAATTCTACCTAAAAAGCAAGCCAACAGTTGGAAACAAATAACAACCATCACATTCAGTTAAGTTTACGTCCCTTCTGCACCCCTGTAGAACTTAAAATATTTATAACAAGATAAAACCAACCAAACAAACAAACTATGGTCTTTACAGATACAGCAAAACTAAGCAGTATGGGTTTGTGCTTTAAGGTGTTTCTAAGCTCAAAATTATTCTCTATTGAACACATAAAATTAATTTGTACCATCCCTACTAGTGGTAAAAAAGTTTTTTAGTTGAGCTCCTCAGCAAAGCAAGATTTTATACTTCATTTGTATTTGTCTATGATGTGCATAGCACCCTCCCATATGGACACACAGTACATTTAAAAAATATTTTTAAGTCTCCTTCATTAACAGTATTACCTCCCAGTTCTGCTCTCTCACTCTGTGATCAGCACAGGACTGCATAAAAATGAATAAACTATAGCACTTCTTTGAAATTTTGAAGGTTTTATTGTTTAAAATAAGCACACCCAAGCATTTTTATTTAAACACTTAGATGAAAATGTTAGAGAAGACTTAATCTCACTTATCTCAAAGATTCTTTATAACTCCTCTGACAGTGAGGCTTTGTATACAGTAAAGTCACAACCTACACATTTCAGTGTAGAAGTCAGGTAAGTTGGGAAGTGGCTGTCTATTTTAACCCAAGTTTGGCCTTCAGGTCTTTCATTTTGTTTTTCCTATAGAAAAAGTGAGAGATTACTTTTCTCATAGTTTTGTCTAAGGCAAACCCTTCAGAATCCCTAGGGCAGGTTTCCAGTTCTTTAGAGAAGGCTTACACCAGTCTCTCATTCACAGCTTCCACTCCATACAGTTGCCTACTTTCCAAAAACCTACCTGAATTTTGCATCTTCATGACCCCTCTTGCTCTGCTGACTTGGATCAGTCAAGAATTTTAAGGTTACTGGACAGGTGAAGGGGGAAAGAAAAACAGATCTCATATGTACAGCATCTGTTGCTGTTTCTAAGGGTAGAAGATAAAAACTGACTCGAGTTCTGAAATATGAGTTCTCCTTGCTCTCCAATCTTTTGCCAGTAGAAGTCCATCCAAAAGCTTTAGCTTCAAAATACTGGAAACACCAAGTAACAATAAAGACAATTACACCTGAGGTTCTCTTTTCCAGAGCATTTCTAGTATTATTTCCATTTCATTGTATAAGTCCCAGTGAAACATGGCATTTTTGATCAAATTTGTGGAGCTTTCCAAATAAACTCCTGAAGTTTAACAATTCTATAGCTGCTGCTGATCATCCATTAATTTCTATCATTTCTTCACAGAGTCATTCCCACTCTGATTTAATCTTTCCTGTCACAATTGCCTAAGTCTCCATAGAAAATGAGAACAGTAAATCAAACTAAGAACTTGGCAGGCATGTATTGGTGAGATCAGAGACAGATCCTGGAATAGTACAGGCCCTCCCATATGGAAAAGGGTTGAGGAATTCCCGAGCAGCTCCAATAACCATCATCTGACCCAATGAGCAATGCTGAGACGGACACAGCCCTCTGTGGAAACCAGCTGTTTGTTCACTGGTGAACACCCAGGGAGGTGACAGAATTGGCATCCACAGCTTCACAACTAACAGGTCACATTATGTGATCTAACCATAGCACTGCATTAATGAAGTCAGCACAGACCAGAGCTTTTTACTCTAATCACACAATGGAGCTCAGAGGTAAAAAGCAAGAAGTAGGGGGGTTGGAACTAGATGATCTTTAGGGTCCCTTCCAACCCAAACAATTCTAAGTAGGAGTGCAAAGTCTTCATGAAAAGTGAAGTTTGAATACACAGAGAGAGTTTCATTTCTCTGATTTTCCACAAAATGTTTATGAGGTCAAAAAAAATAAGGTACTGTTTAGAAAAGGACTACTTAGCCCAAGGAGACTGACAAAAGAATTACGTAAAACCTGTTTGTGATTCATTGTGGTTCAGTAACTTCTGGTGAATCCTAATGTGTTTTGAGGATTTAGAAAGGCTTGTGCAGGTGTGACAGAAATGATTAGTCAGTTATTAGTAAGCTGCTGGCTTCACCAGCAGCCAGCCTGCTGGTGCTGTGCACTGCAGAAAGGGCCTGCCAGCAACTCCCCATGCACTGTTGATGTTTAGAACTGCCAGTATAGTGATGACAAACAAATTACACCTGCAAACATAGATTGCTTTCTCCTCCTTTGCCTCCCACCACCATAAAATGGGCAGTTAAAGCAAAATGCTACATGCTTCGGTCAGTGTGGCGTATCTCTAGGAGTGAGTGTAAGGAAAGAACGTTTGATTAACCAAAAAACCCCTAGATTAATCTAAACACTAACTCATGGCCTTTCCTCTCCAAAACCTTCCAAAGAGGTAGTTATTTCAGAACTATATCTACACAGATATACCCACAAGGACCAGCACAGGCCGGCTGATTTAAATTTAAATTTCATTTTCTTGAGCATAACTACTCACTTCACCATTACCTTTACAAGGAGCAATAAAACTTGGTTCTCTTTTAACACTCAAAAGATACACTCATTTCCACAGGTCTTGTACAGCATTTAGAGAGAAAATTTCAAATGTCTTGCCTATTTCCCTAATGCCCAGCATCCTTTTCTCTTTCAGAACAGCACAACAGGCTGTTTAATTTCATTCAGTTTCTGTTTGCAAGAGAATACACTCAGATCCTTTAACTACAAATGCTGTTCAGATCTCAAAAGGGGAGCCTGCTTGCAAAAACCAAAAATTAAGTGCATACTTAATTGTAATTTAATGTAAGAATCCATCCTGTCTTCACACCCACACATCCATCTTAAAAAGACACAGAATAATCTAGGATTGGCCTTAAAAGCTCAAGAGCTTCCTTATTCCCAACTGCACCTTATGTCAGACAACCCATAATGCCGTCTGAGGACTCAAACAGGCTTTGCAACACCAGACAGAAAGGATAGGAAAGAGAAAAGAAAAAAAATAGGAAAAATCCCAGTTCTGAGAGGAGCAATTAGGTTGTATGATCCACAGAACCATACAAATTGGAACAGGGCTTCATCATTCACCCCAAAAGTTGTTTATGAAAACACACATGACGTGGTCCTGCTCTACCATCAGCTAGAGATTTAGTACTCAGTGGACATACGTATATATATATATATATAAATATAGAAAAGAAAAAACATGCATTAAAGCTGTGGAAGAGTCAGGTGTTACTGAGGAAAACTAACCTGACAAATGTGCCATTATATGTCACTCCTTCATTTTTCAGAATCAGTTACAAAAGTTACACCAGACCCCAGTGACATTCAATTTCCATATGCCCATCAGACTTAACTCTCTGCGGCTGACTTGGGGGAAAATCAGGAAAAATCCCAAAATACATTATTATGCATCACTAAGGTAAGACACTAGGCATCACCAATTCCCTGTTGCAGGCTTATCCTGCAAAAAACCCCATTTATGCCTAAATAAACTTGGCAACATTGTACCTTCTTCCTTCTGAGCCCGCAAACACTTTCTCCTGCTCACTTGTTTCCCCTCTTTCACATAACCTCATTCAACCATTCCCAAAAGTTTCAAGGAACATCGATTTTTTTTTCAGCTATTTCCTTGTGATTTAAAGTTCTGTCTTTCACTACCCGTTCTGATAACCACCCCCTCCCCCCCACATCCTCCACCTAAACTATACTCCATTCTTTCAAGAGAAGCATTTTCTGTTGCTGGTGCCAGAGGCCAGGAAGGCTCCTGGCAGCAGAGCTCCAACAAAGAGCCCAAAACTGAACAATCTCTTTTTTTTTGTCAGAGAAGATAAGGAAGTCCCGGATATGATTTTTTTAAAAGGAGAATGAGAATAAAATGCTACCGGCGTTGTCAGTTTTTAAATAGAAACACAGAGATTTTCCCTTCCAAAGGGGCAGGTAGCATACAATGGCTTTCACCAGCAAGGAGCACCTGCTGCTCCTACCTACATAAAAACGACATTACATTGTGGACCTCTCATACTCACAGACATTAATAGCACAACAGCAATTCTTCCCTCTTTCTGCAGAAGCAAACTGAGGCCAAATGCTACAAATTTCTGCCAGTTCCTTTCCCATACAGTCTTGCTCTTCTTTCAACAAACCATTGACAACCACAGAAAGTCAGAGCTTTTTGCTGGAGATAATTACTGCAGGAAGATAAATAATTTTATGCAAATGTTTCAGCAACCCAATCTCATTGTGTACAAGAGGAATGATGTGAAAACTGCTGCTTCCAAGACATAGATGCTCTGCTAACATAGAATCAGAGAAGGTCCATTCCCCTCCTCAATAGTTTCTCTGCTTTGGTATCACACCAGTGATAAAACAGCTGCTAATTTCTTCCCTTAGGCTTTCCCAACTGTTCTGCACATATGAGAGGCCTGTGCAGTTATGATGTGTATCACCCTTGATTTTCACCAATTTCCTAAATCCTCAGGAGCAGCTGAAGATCAGTGTTGGACATTATTCTCAAGATACCTTGCGAGGCGTCCCTGCTTATGGTAGAGGAGTTGGAACTCGATCATCTTTAAGGTCCCTTCCAACCCAAATCATGCTATGATTATGTGAAACCTTCTGGTGGCCTCCCAGGGGCTACAGAATAGAGGCAGACTCTTGGATGGGGCTGTAGCCACAGGATGAGGGGCAGTGGTTTGAAATTAGAGCAGGGCAGGGTTAATTGAGACATGAGGAAGAAGTTCTTTTCCACGAGGCTGAGGAAATACTGGCCCAGGATGCCCAGAAAGGCTGTGGATGTTCCCTCAATCCTTGGATGTGTTTAGGGCCAGGCTGAGTGAGGCACTGAGCAGGCTGATCTAGTGGGAGGTGTCCCTGCACATGGCACGGGGGCTGCAACTAGATGATCTTGAAGGTCCCTTCCAACTCAAACCATTCTATGATTTTATTTCCACAACCTGCATCAATCTTTCATACAATTCAAGGTAGGCATCTTCTTTGCTTTGACCTCTTATTTTCATCCAGCACTGCTTGGTGCTGAACTGTGAACTCACAAACAAATTAAAGTCTGGTCACAACTCAGGAGACAACATTCACAGCACTATGTATCTGAAGCTAATTCTCTTTCTTCCTCCTCTAGAGGCCAAATTTTCCAGTGATTTAATACCACTGGACTCCACAATGTTATTTGAGGAGGAGGAACTGAGTTATGCCAGCAGTTCAGGATTCTTTGGTTAACAATTTCATGTAAAATATTATAGAAAATTACTATCAGCTTGCATCATGCACAACCCTCCAATAAGTCAGCAAAAAATTACAGATTAATTTAATCTTTAAAAACAAAACAAAACACACTTAGATTTTTTTTTCAGTTATAAGTGGAGATACCCAGAAGTTAAATCAGTATGAATACAATACAGAAAAATATGGAGAATGCCAAGGATTAGTAAATTTTAACTTTTTTTTTCCACTGTTTACTACAGAATTGCTAAAACAATCAACTCTCAGTAAGGAAGGATGGAACTCAGTGGTCCCTCACTTCAGAAAACCTGAGTTTCTGGAAAGGTCTAACAAGTATATATACTCCTTGAAGAGATTGTACCAGTGGTTCAGTGACACTTCAAATCAGCCTTTATTGACAAAGCACCTTCTAAAAAAATGCCCTCTTTTTTTCACCTTTGTGCTCAGAATGCTTTGTGTCAGCACCAGATTAACAAATTGAAACAAACAGTTTGAGACCCCTCAAATTGAATCCATCAAATACTTTCTCCTTTATTTCAGCATACATACATTAGAGAAGTTCCAGATTTTCTCCCTACAGTTGACACGTAGGTTTAATAAAAATGGTGGACTGTTAAAGCTATGCAGAGCTGCTCTCAGCCTTTGGTGGGAGCTACTCAACCATTATGCAGCAGCTGGTGCACCTGACATCTGCCTGCATGTGAAAAGGGTTGGTTGTGGGTCTTCTCTGCCCAGTTAGGCTGTATCAACACATGGAGGCACACTGTAACTGCAGTGCAAGAAGAGAATAAGAGTTCCCACTGCCAGTACATGCATCTCTTCTTTCCCAAAGGAAGGCCAATGTCCCACTTTCACTCCAGAAAATAGCTTGCAAATACATTCTTTGGTATTTGCATTCTGCTGACTATGCTTGCATTTTCAACATTGAGAAGATGCTCAAAACAATCTCCAAGTTTCCTAAATGCTTCAGGTTGTCTTTACCAATAAAGAATGGATCCATGCCTTGCTCCTACTTGTAACAGAGTCGACAAAGATCAAGCATCTCTGCAGCCCACACTGGACTTCCCTTCAGTACATACCGTGGATTAAAAGACGTTGCTACAGCTCTCACAAGCAAATGGTACTACCACTGATTATTCTTCTTCAGTGGTACCACTTTTATCAAAACAATAGATGATTTTTTTAAAAAAAGATGCTTTTCTCCCAAGGCCTCCCTATAGGTAGTGCCTCATCTCACTTAGTATGCAACTGAAATAACAACACACAGGGACTATCATACTTAAGTCTTTCCCTGTGGCTAACACTGATAACGCAGTTAATTACATGCATAGCTGTAATTAGACATGAATAGCAAATGGCTAGGTATCTCAACACAGATGAAGCTGATGTAGCGGACCTAGACGAAGATGCTAGAAGATGTAGAAAATAATTTCTCTGCCTTTCTAACTGGATTTATACCTATTACTTCTTACCAGAATTCACACCGGGATTCTCCTCCCCATGGAAATGCTGCTAGTGCTGAAACACTGGAGAGTAGCTGTCCTGAGGATGCACTCCTGGATACATCCTTCCAGTGTCAAATCAGTGACTTGTGATGTCCCTTCCATCGGGTTAAAACTATACAGCTACACAACGCGCTTCTACTACAATTACTTATTTCAGAAATGAAACCTGTAACAGGACCCCAACCATCCAGAAAACTGCACTAATTCAGGCTTAGCATTCCCAAATTAAATTAAACCTACTGGTTTCCCTAAATGACTCCAAATTGCCCGGCAGAGAGTCTACCTCTCTCTTCAATCCATATCCACAGCTGGAGGCTTTATGTTATAGAGGAGACAGCTACCACAGGACATTCTCTGAACGGGGCCCTGCCCCCTCTGAATTTCAATAGATCAAGAGAGAAAAGCCTCAAGACAGGAAAGCAAGGCTTATCTTAGTCAAGCTCATGGGGACCAGTGAACACAGCAAGGACAATTAGTTGGAAACAAAGGATCTGCAGGTACACTTAGGTTTGATTTTCTTGTCCTGTGTGATTTAGGAGAGGGAAGTCTGACTGCTTCTGCCCTTATGCCATAACTCCTCTAATTACAGAGAATTCGCCCATATGCCAGCACAGTTGCTTCTTCAACCTTTATGTATTAATTACGCATAATTAACCCAAAGCTAAGTGCCTCACCATCTCTAGAGTGAGGTGAATAATTTTACAAAATTTATGCAATTTGGAGCGTAAAAAAAGTTCTTAAAACCTACTGTTTTAATTTGAATTCACACACCATCAGCACTACTGAATTGTGGATGTTTTGATCCCTCTGGCACATGAGCTGGGAAATCAATTTAAAATTCCAGTGCAAATAGCCCAAGGCCATTTTATTTGTTTGTTTTAAAATAGAAGACGAATTCCAACTTGGATTTAAAATTATGCAGATTATTTTCTTCCCTTCTCCCTCTGCACACATCTCTCCTTTATCATAATGCGTGTTCTGACTCATTTACAGCTGCAGGGGATGAAGTCCCTGAAACTTCCAGAAAACCATCCCAATACAGCACAACGGTACAAACTCTTGTCAGACAAACATGCACAACATGCTCTTCCAAAAGGTTAACTTCCTAAGGTAGCTGAAGGAAAAAATGGGTTATTTTTGGCAGGTCAAGGAATAAAAACCCAGGTCATTGCATATTAGGAAAGTACATGTTACATCCTAAGGCTATCCAAAGAAATACAGACTGAATTCATCAGCATTTTATACAGAAGGAAGAATAAATGCAGATTTACATAGGTCAAGTCAAATATGTCAGAGAATTCAAGACAGAGAAAGACTCAAACCAGCACAGGGCAGAAGAGAAAGCTTTTCCCTTTCCAAATTCTACACATTGCTTCCCACAGTAGTATTTCTGTAAAAATTTCACTTTTGGATACAAAATATAAAAGTCAAAAAAGACCACTTAAACTGACCTACTTCTAACATTAGTTATAATTTCAAAAGAAAAAAAACAACAAACCAGACTCAACCTAGCATTTTTGTTCAAGATGTAGGCCATTTCTATGCCCTTTTTTCTTTTCCTGGAACTAGCACTAGCTGTTAAATCTTTAATTACTCACCACTGAGATGGTTAAAATTGCATTAAGCGGCCCCAAGTGGAAAAGACCTTACATATTCTTTTGACTTTGGAGGCTTTTTGGTTGGTTGGATCTATTTTCCTCCTGAGTAGTTAACAAACATCACACCAAATGTTCAGGTTTTTACTCTCCAATGGAAGTTCTCCTTTGTTCATGTTTTCTACCTTTTTTTTTTCCAGGAAAAGAAGATTAAGCACAACAAGAAACTCGTATGCATATCTATAGGAGAGATTACAGACCTAAGTAAACTACAGCACAGAATTAGACCCCACACCTAGGCCTGAATTTCATGAGTTTGGTGAGCAGAGGAGGTGCCTGGGTATGTGTGAGGAGGGACTGTGGGAGGTGGGGTGAAAAGGTTGATAGGAAGAATGTACATCAACCATGGGGGGTAGATCTTCAACAGATGAGTACTCTGGTGTTTGAAGTGGGGGGAGGGAGGGAGAAGAAAAACTTATGAGTGGGGAAACAAAAAGCAAACCTCACAAGTTGAAACACCAATACTCCAGATATAAAAAAACCTGGCAACCAAATATCCTTCCCAAAGTGCTAGGACTGGTACTTCAGTTTGAGGAAAATCTTTCTTTTTGCAAGTTGGTTTGGCTCAGTGTTACTAGAAAAGTTTGTCCAATAGTCCATGAACTGAGCCAACACTTACCAGGTTTCAATTTCCAGCTGAAGCCACAATCGTTGCTATGAAAACTAACATACAATTGTATTCCAGAAAGCAAAGCAAAGGGAAAAACTGTATTGGAATGTAACAAATACATGCATTGGCACTGAGAGAAAAAAGTATATTATACCAACCTGTGTCACAAACATTTTTCTCCTCTTAGTATTTGAGAAGGAATGTGCAAACCAACTTTACTGTCTGGCCAGAAGGCATTCTGTGAATACTTAGCAATTCCTCATTGCCCTACCCCAATAAATGACCATCTCTCTTAAAATACAAAGCACCAATTTAAACCAGTCAGGACCACTATGGCCACTCAAGCAAGATTAAGTGAAATATACAGCAGATCACCTGTCCAAACAGACAAAAAGCCTTAAATACGAGGTATCTTTGCCAAGACTCACCTATCCCCCTTACATTGCTGCTAGTCTATGTAGTGTTTCTATGTTGGCTGAAGAGAAAGAAAAGGCAGGTAATATTTTCACTTCAGCTAGAAATTCAAGCATCAGAAACTCCTCTATGTACTTAGAACATACAAATACTTAGCTAAGGCAGTTCTGTATGTATGAAAGAAAATATTAAAACAACTACATCTTGTAGATGTTTATTGAAATAGTGGTTTTGCCAAACCCTTTCCATCACTCCAAAACACAGCAAAAGTTAACTACTTTTTTTTTTTTTAATCAAAAAGCATTCTCCTGTTTTCACAATGTTTACACACCTCCTATTACTACATAAAAGATAAAGTCAGTACCAGAAGAAACAGGTGTGGGCTACAAGTCAAACTGAATTAGGAGCCCCCAGTCTCCCCATTCTTACTATCAAGCTGACAATGACCTAGATGAAAACCACCTCTGAGCATCACTAGCTCTCTAGTCCAAGAAATGATACATAAAATTTCACAGAATCACAGAATGTCAGGGATTGGAAGGAACCTCAAGAGATCATCTAGTCCCATCACCCTGCCAGAACAGGAACACCCAGATCAGGCCACAAGGGAACACATCCAGGTGGGTTTTGAATGTCTCCATAGAAGGAGACTCCACAACCTCTCTGGGCAGCCCATTCCAGTGTTTTAACTGAAGGAGGAAAGCCAACAGCATCACTCGAGCTCATGGCCATACTCTGCATGTCCCTTCTTTTGTCTCACTTCAAAAACATGGCATGTATATGATCTACAGGCTACAAGCTCTACACACTGAAGAAAAAAGGTTCATATGGAACATTCTGCCCATGTTCATGCACACTATCCATCTTGCAAAAGGCTCTGGGAAGTGAGATCATCTTCAAGCAAGAATCCTCTGTTGTGTTAAAGAATGGGACTTTAGCACCATCGCATCTCTGGAGTCAAATCTGAAGTTATTTATCCACCCTCCAGCTGAAGCAAACTCAATGAGAAGAAAAGCTAGATTATCCTGTATGCATTCATAGAGTGATAAAAAAATTACTCAGTCCCTGATGATGAGATATTTCAGAGAGAGTTTTACATTTCACACAGCCACCCTGAATTAGGGCTGTACAGTAAGTACTTTGAGCTAAATTTTGAAAGAACATAGGAGGTCATACACACTTCACAGCTTTTCTTGCAAATCTTAAATAAAACTGCATAATAATCTAAGAGATGCTTGGGAAATAATTTACGGACTGGATAAAGTCAGTGAAACCATAAGAGCTGAGATGATTAAATACATCAAAGAATAAAGGTACCAAAGCAGAGAATTCGAGAAATAAAAAGCAGAAGGAAAGATGAAGCAAAAGAAAAGACATCCAGCTAAGACACAGCTATTACTTTATAATATAATTTGGGAAGTTTGTTTTCTCAGCACACATACACACACCCCCTGCCGCTTCCCCCAGTCTCTTTACTGATGTTTCACAAACACTTTACATCAACCAAATTCAATCTGAAAAGGAGAATCTTCTCTCTTAGCATTGAGTGTTTGTTCGCACTCTCTCCTTGCGCTGGTGTTAGCTCCCATGGAGTTCTGCAGTGTTATCTGACTGTAAATGGAATACAGTAGAAGGATCAGCAAGTAGATTTACATTCTCAAAAGCAGTACGAGTAGGTGACTTAACACACATGCACAACATCCCCAAGCAGCATATGCAGCTTTCTAAAGAATTCCAAAGGCTGCTCACTAGAAATGTACCTAAGTGAGTTTGTCTGTGCATCAAGTGAAACACTTTCCTAAGGGCACCCCTACCAGCAGGGACTTATTCATCACTTTCACTCTCAAACACTATCCTCCCTTCTCAGCAGCCACTGAAAACAAGAAAATCAAGTCCTGCCATTAGGAGAAATATATCATAGAATCATAATTGCTGGAAGGGACCTTCAAGGGTCATCTAGCCAATCCCTTTGCAGTGAGCAGGGACAACCTGCACTAGATGTGGTTGCTCAGAAGCTCAGCAAGCCTGGTCTTACATGTCCCTATGGATGGGGCCTCCACCACCTCTCTGGGCAACCTGTTCCAGTGTCTCACCACCCTCATGGTGAAATCGATGCATTTTGCAACCAAGTCCTGTGTGAATCACTGCCCACTTTGCTCTTAAGCTCAAGCTTGCATTTCACAAACCAACTCAGCAGGTTGAGAAATGAGTAGCTTACACACGGATGCCACTAGTCAGTTAGAGTCTGCCCATGGCACAGGTGTTTAGCTCTGTCAGATCTGAAATAGAGAAAAGAGGAATCACATTTGCTGTCCCCTGTGGCACAGACTTCTCAATAATATTCCTCTCAAATGTTAACAAGGATCTGAAAAGTGAGGAAGCTAGCAGAAAGGTTGTGACATTAGCCTTCACTCTCTCTTCTGTGTCTCGCAACAACAAAAGAACACACAACATCAAACCCTTGCAAGTAGCTTGATGCAAAAGTGCTGACAGAAAGAAAGCTTCACAACTGGGTGACTATTCTTCCATTAATCTCTGCAACATCTTAGCTATGCAGTTTATTTCATGTTAAGTGTATTGTCCATATTATCCCCTCTTACAATCCATACTATCAAATGCCTGCCAACATATTTGCTTCTGCTTCTCTCCTTTTCCAGCATTACATCTCAAAAGAAAGGAAAAAAGGGAAGGGGAGAAAAAAAAAAAAGTGACTCACTTGAATAGAAGGAAAATTATCCAAAATCCTTTAAACAGTTGCTCAGTTACATTGACACAATTTAAACAAGGTGCACTTGACATGTTCCTCTTGCCACAAATACCAGAATCTTTTTGAAAAAAAGGGAGGAAAAATCCTTCAAAGATACAGTGCAGGCCTTAATTTGATGGCTGTTACAAAGCCATTTCACAAGTATTCAAACCACAAAGACGCTGTAACTGTAAAACCTCTTTTCACTATCACCTTTTCAATGGGACTGAAAAATCCCACTAACTCATTCTCCCTCAAAGTTTTACCTTCAGAACAATACAGGAATGCAGGAGAGGAGAAAGTCTACTTGACCTACACAGGCATAACTGTGCAGAGAAACAAACAAGATGAGAATTTTGCTTGCTCCAAGACTGTATATTTTCTGTTCTCCACATCTTCCAAAATCCCCATCATCACCTACAAACACATTGTTAATACAAGGACATACCGAGCACTCATGCCACAGCAGGAAAGAGAGAGCTCCTAAACTTTAAAGTGATCATTTGCTTTGGGGAAAGAGAAAAATTACTTTGAGGAAACTGGAAATGAAGTGGCAGCAGAACCACAGCTCAAGAGGAAAACTGCACATACCTGTTGGCCTCATCTGATTTTCAAGCATCACTGAATCATGGCTGGCAAGATATCAAAAAAGCAAACAGAAGGACAGTGCATATTGGTGTGCAGTGGCAGAGATCTGTGGAAAACTTTTCCCAATTAGAGTTAAATCTATAGACAGCATCTCACTCCATCACATCCTAAACCCACTTTGAATTTGCAAAGAAGAAAGGCACACACCTTGTGTGTGAACATGGGAGCTCTGCTCCTGTCCTATTAACGTGGCAAACAGCAGATCACAGCCCAACACCTCTGTAGGCTGGACACTGTGAGAAAGCACATCCATGAGCCCAAACCTTAAAATCAACAAGACTTGTACTAGGTAGGAGAAAACAAAGGGAGGAAGGAAGGGTGGAGCATTGCTGTCAGGAAGTACAACGCCAACAGCAGCATTGCACCAAGTTACACCTTCATGTAGCATAAAAATGTTTTTTTTGGTGAATGCTGGGGTGGAAAGGCCATTAAAGAAAGAAAAATAATTTCTTAGGAAAACATATGCGATATGGTACACCTGAACAGTGAAGAAACAGAAAGACTTGTTTTTAATAACAGACACGATCAGGTTATGTAACACTGGCTGCCAAAATGCAGATCCTTTCAGTGACCACTAAGACTGCTATAGAATAAGCAGGTAAGAGTTTTTCCTATCTCCACACCAAAATCCATCTGAATTGTACAATTATTACACTCTTCCTGGCACACGGAGAATATAAGGAAAAATATCAAAATAGAAAGTACAGGAAATGGTCCTCTTTTCTTCTCTCCACGTGATTTAAAAAAAAAAAAAAGGCAAAAGCTGGAGACCATGACACTCGGAGCAAACTACAGAGAAGACAGGTGCTGTACCTCACAGAGAGTTTCAAGCAGATTGCAAGAAGAGATAAAAGAAAATCAACTACCCCAGTACAACCTCCCCAACATGAATAAAGTCATGAGAGTCAGGTACACCTTTAGACATGAACTCGGATCCACAGACCATGCACTAATGGTATCTTTTAGTGACACCCATTTCACATCACACTGATGTTTTAGCCATATTAGTCCTCATTCTCTCTGCCTGGTGAATTTTTAAAAGTTATTGCAGCTTCATGACACGTGTTAATGGGTATTTTTCTTCCACCGAACAAGAGGGGCTTTTACTGGCAAACTGTCACCACTTTTGTTCTTCTTCTTTAGTTCCTAAATTAGATCCCTATCATCTACTTCAACAGCTAAAAAAAAAAAAAAAA
>VZTY01029594.1:995-13409 GCA_013400935.1 Turnix velox
CCTTCTCTCTCCCTCTCCTTCTCTCTCCCTCTCCTTCTCTCTCCCTCTCCTTCTCTCTCCCTCTCCTTCTTCTCTCTTTCTCTCCTTTTTTTTCTTCTTAAATTTAGGGTTTCTCTGTGTAGAGATGGAAGTGTAGGGAACTAGGAAGGGGGAAAAAAGTGTGTGCCACTGGAGGGTGGCTGTCACAACACTGGCAGCAGCTCTGCTGAGGGGGCAGCTAGATTTGTAAAAAAAAAAGAGAAAGAAAAAAGTGCTTTTTTTGGCACAGCTCAGTCCATTTGGGGGATTGCAGTGATGGGAAGAGTCTTGGCAGAGCAGGGTTTGCTTTTGCAGCTGGATGCATGCACTGGCAGGAATTTTAAGTGTAAGAAAACCTTTGGAGGGATGGAAGGAAGCAGTTGGTGAGGAGGTGCTGGAGATGCTCTTCTTGCTTCATGTCTCAGCTGGCAACGGATCTGCCTCCTCTTGCTGCTCATGGGCAGGGCTGTAACATGGGAGAGCTGGGGACAGAGATTACTTTGTAGCCTAAACAATGTTAAACTTGGATTAAAACTCCATGGAAAAAGAAAACAAAACAAAGAAAATCACAAAAAAGCCCCAAACCAAACAAAAAAAATCCAAGCCAAACAAAAAAACCCCAAACTAAAACAAAAAAACCCCAAACTAAATATAAAAAAAAGGCAAAAAAAGGAAAGTATGGGCTCTGTGCTTAGAAATGGTTATGATTAAAATGACTTGTGTGACATAATTTTAGGTTTTTTCTTTTAACAGGAAGACAGTATTAATTTGAGGGTTGGATGCTTGGAAAAGAGTAGAGACCAGACTGCTGGCAGAGCAAGGGAGCAGTCTGAATTAAAATTGGATGTTTTTATTTCCCTGGTGATGGGGAATCTGGAAGGGGAAGGAGTGAGGCTGTGCAGTCTGTGGATGCAAGTTGCACTGATAATTTTCCTAAGAACATGCTTCAAGCATGACTTTTGGGTCAGGTTCTGTAACAAATGCAATGTATTTGATAGTGAATGGAAGAAAAATAGAATTTTTTTAAAATATGATTTTCCTCATGTTCCTAGGATGCTTCCCATTATTTTTAAGCATGGAATCAGTTTCTTTATTCTTTATTTGCATTAGGAAACAGTTTGTGTCCATCTTCATCCTCTTAACTCAGACTGAAGTTGGATTTCTTTTGGCAAGAGGTGGTTTATCTGAGCTTGTGTTGACTGCATTTCTGCATTGTGTGGGAACTTACCCACGGATTGGAGAAGGATTTGCTCCTGCAGAATTGTTGGGGTTTAGCTTTAATGAAGAGAAAATCCTTTAAATTGATGTCTGAAATTTCCCTTGTTCTGATAATCCCCTCCCATCCGGAGGGTTTAACAAATGTAAACAATCATCTTCCATCACCCTTTTTGCTGTATTAAAAAACTTCATGGAGCTGGTTGTGTTTTGTAAACCTACTAATTAACCCATTGATTTCTGCATTTCTTGACTTCCATGAATAAAAAACCTCTTGATTCTCATTATCTGATTACAAATTTATTGTGAGTGATGGAGACAAAGATTCCCTGAGTCTTGGAATTCCTAGAACAAGCTTCAGCTGAACCTCCTGGAAGTGTGACCTTTCTGGAAGTTCAGGGGGATGTTGCTTAATGACTGGGAGACTCATAGGATCATCTGCAGAATGAATTATGCATTCTCCTGCACTGATTGCACTGGAATTAGCAGGCAGGAGCTGGGAGAATAGTTCAGGTTGGAAGGGACCTTGAAGAAGAACAATTTCCAACCCCCCTGACATAGGCAGGGACACCTCCCACTACATCAGGCTGCTCAGTGCTTTGTCCAACCTGGCCTTAAACACTTCCAGGGGTTGAGGGGGCATCCACAACCTCTCTGGGCAACCTCTTCCAGTGTCTCACTACCCTCATCCTAAACTATTTCTTATGTTTAGCCTGATTCTTCCCTCTTCCAATGTACATCCATTATTTCTAGTCCTCCCATCACATATCTCATTAAAAAGTCCTACCCCTGCCTTTCTGTAGCCCCCTTCAGGTATTGAGAAGCTCCTCTNAAAATCACCTCTCTTGACCTGTTGGTCACTTCTCTTGATGCAACCCAGGATCTGGTTGGTCTTCTTGGCTGCAAGTGCATGTTTCTTGATGATCAATCCGCTTGCATCAAGCAACACAACCTGTATCCAATATTATTGGAGTGAAAAAAACCCCTTCACAAAGCTTAGATGTAGCGACCTGCCAGCTTTTTTTGGTGACCTTTATCAATTTGTCATAGAATCATAGAATAGTTTGGGTTGGAAGGGACCTTAAAAATCATCAAGTTCCAACTACCCCTGATGAGGCCGGGACACTTCCCACTACATCCGGCTGCTCAGTGCCTTGTCCAGCCTGGCCTTAAACACCTCCCGGGACTGAGGGGGCATCCACAGCCTCTCTGGGCAACCTCTTTCAGTGTTCCACTACCCTCACCATAAAGAATTTCTTTCTTATATCTAGCCTGAATCTCCCCTCTTCCAATTTACATCCATTATTTCTAGTTCTTAGCCTGATTTACTTTTTCTGCCATCTGTCTTTTCAAGGGAGATGAGATTGCCTGAATGGGAAATGCTGCAGCTGGATGACTGCATGTTTGGGAAGAAAAAAAAGGATGCTTTCTGGTATTTCAGTTGCTGTAGTTTTAAATACTTTCAGAGGGGTCTTCTGAGCTGATGCTACACCCTTTAAATACACACTTGCATTGGAAAACACCAGATTTGCATGACTGGGACTTTAAATGTGGATGTCATGGTTTGTATCTACCGAGGAGCTTGCTGAGAATGAGTTGCTCTGGGATTCTGAGTGCTGGCCAGGAGCCACAGCTTCACTTGGCTACAGCTACACTCTGCAGCTGGTTTAGCAATTAAATGATGTTTTTGTTTTGGACAATGGGGTTATCAGGATGAATTGACCCATGGACTAGTCAGCGTGGTAGAGGAGTTTGGTTTTGATCCGCAGCAGCATTGAGAACATGCTTCCCAAGAATTTCCTACTGAATTCCCCCCTCCTAGGAGAGAAACTGTGTGTCTTCTGCTGTGCAAACCCAAACTTCTGGTGATTTCTTGTAGAAATAGGCAGGTGATGAATGCTATAGCTTGGGCATGGGATAAGATTTAGAATCATAGAATATTTTGGGTTAGAAGGGACCTTGAAGATCATCTAGTTCCAACCCCACTGCCATAGGCAGGGACACCTCCCTCTAGGTTGCTCAGTGGCTTGTCTACCCTGGCCTTAAACACCTCCAGGGATTGAGGGGAGATCCACAACCTCTATGGGCAACCTCTTCCAGTGTCTCACCACCCTCACCCTAAAGAATTTTCTTTTCTTTGGATGTCAAGTTTCTGCAGGATTGGCCGTGGGGGGTTTCTGGTAACTGAAGGCTAAATTTTTATAGGCAATTCTATTTAAAAAAAAAAGAAAAAATACAACAAAAGAGTTTCTTCTGAGGAATAAAAGCAAAATCTGGAACCTGCCATGTTTCTAGAAGAAATAATGTATTTTGCTCAAGCCTGAGTGTTGGCACGTGGCTGATGCTAAGTCATTTTTGAATCAGTGGGGGTGGTGGAGGTGGGAGGAAAAGAAATGTCTTTTGGGATGGGGGGGCAGGAGCCAGCATGGGTGTGCTGGAAGCCTTCCTCCCCCTCTTCTCCTTCACCCTGGTGTCTCCATGCAGAAGGGATGCTTTTTCCTCCCTCCGAGGTAGCAGGATTTTGCTGTTGTTGATTTTGGTTTTTTTTTTTTGTGTTTCCTTCATTTTTTTTTTTATTTTTTTAGGTCTTTTTTTCTCTTTTTTATCCCTTTCTAAAGGGCATTGTGCACAGGATGCTCTGTTCTTGGCAGCTCTCCGAGAAAGCTCACTGCTGCTGCAGATAGCCAGTTAGCATTTGCCAGGCATCCTCTCCTTGTTCTCTTTGGTGAAGCTGTTTTTTGGGGTTTTTTTTTGGTTGTTTGTTTATTTTTTTAAGCAGGTGAATGCTATTTCTCCAACAGCATCACTGTGTCTCTTTGAAAAATTAAAACTTAGGCAGATTTTCCTGCAGAGGACAATTTGGGGCTGGTAACTTGGAGTGAGGGGGGATGTTTCAAGGAAAGATTCAAGGATGCATAACCATTAGCACTGAGTTTAATTATTAAAGATGCTTTCAAAAGGCAGCAAGTGCTTTGGAAAGGGAGGAGAAGCAACATCTGGTTTAATATGTTAGAAGATGCTTGAAAACCTTGTGTCTCTGTTGCTGGAACTTGAAGGGAAGGCAGGAACTTGAAGTTTGGACTTGGGGAGCACAGGTTTGGTAGGAGCTGCCTTGCTGGTGGGTATTTTCCTCTTGTTTTTTTCATAGAGAACTTCTATTTTTCCTTCTAGTTGCCTATTCAGGTTTCTTCTTTGCCTGTCAATACCCTTTTTCTGTCTCATGTCATCCCTTGATTTCTTTTTCCTGGTATGTGTCCTCCTAAAGCTCTTCTATACCAAAAGAGCTGGAGCTACTGCACAGAAGAGAGGGGAGAAAAAAAGCAAAATCAGCATAAAAAGGCTGCTGTGATTAGATTCTGCTTTGATTTTTGCTTGGCTTGAGCACTTGAGCTCGTGTCTATCAGCTTTGCTTCAGAAGGATTCTATGGGATTCTGCCTATGGCAGGGGGGTTGGAACTAGATGATCTTGAAGGTTCCTTCCAACCCAAATTATTCTATGATTCTGTGAAAATGGAGATTGGAAATACAGGTCTTTGACTGTTAGTTACCTTTTTATGACCAGTCTTTGAAAGACAGAACTATTTGGATGGGAGTGAGCCATGTGCCTGTGTCCAGCCTTTTGCAATTCTTATTTAATAAATCCTGGAAGTGGAAAGTTTCAGGCCAAGCAGGTCCCTGGTGTAAAGGGACCTGATTCCCCCAAATACCATAGAATCATAGAGTGGTTTCGGCTGGAAAGGAACTTCAAGATCATCTAATTCCAACCTCCCACTAGACCAGGTTGCTCAATGCCTCATCCAGCCTGTCCTTAAACACCTCCAGGGATTGAGGGGACATCCACAACCTCTCTGGGCAACCTCTTCCGGTGTCTCACCACCCTCACAGAAAAGAATTTCTTTCTTCTATCCAACCTAAATCTCCCCTCTTCCCATTTGCATCCATCACTCCTAATCCTGCCATCCTGAACCTTATTCAAAAGTCCTACCCTTGGGGTGTCCTTCTTTTTCTGTTTAAATTCTCATGGTCTCATCTGGAATAATATTTCACCAGGCTTTTAGCAGGCTTTTTTGCTCTATTCTGAGTTTGTTTGTTTTTTTCATTGATTGGTTTGTTTTTTCTTTTAAATTTCAAACTAATTCCTAGTAAGAGTTACTTTTATTCTCTTATGTTTGTGCAGCTTGCAAGATTGTTGCTTTCCTTGTATTTATTTATTTGTGGAAAGTAACATCCAGTGTCCTTTCACTTCCTCTTACCTTTTTGTAACTCTTTTATGGTCTATTTCTTATTCACAATGAATGGAAAGTCTCAGAAGACCCAGCCATTCTGCTGGGGGTGCAGGTAGGGTTTGGTTGCTGCCCTCCTTTTGGCTCAGAGAGACCCAGTGTGGCTTTTAGCAAAATCTTTGAGGTGAATCCCATTCTGAGCTCTGTTTTGAAGAATTCAGCAATAATTCCTTTTAAATTAGTGATACTTTTTTTTTTTAAAAGCCCTGTGTGCACATAGCAGAGGGCAAAGCAATGTGGGGAAGTTGTTCCCTGAGGGGTTTAAAGAGCAGAAAAGAGACTGAATGTATTTTTTTTATTAATTGTTGCCTTGCTTTGTCTTTTCTTTACTTTTTCAGCAGAACCAAGTTGCTGCTCTCCATTTATTCCTCATAAAACATTCTTCTGGCCCCACACAGCCAGGCTGCCCATCTCACCTTGATCAGGATGAACTTTAATTAAGATAAATGATGGCAGTGTATTTTCCATCTCTATATGATCACTTCTTTCTCGTTGCTGGCACAATTGAAGCCCAGTATCTCATCACCCTCACAGGGAGGAACTTCTAGGAAGAAGTTCTCTCCAGCCTCAATCTCCCCTCTTCCAGTTAGCATCCATCACTCCTAGTCCTGCCATCCTGGACCCTGTTCAAAAGTCCTCCCCCAGCCTTTCTGTAGCCCCCTTTAGGTATTGAGAAGCTCCTCTGAGGTCCCCCCTGAGCCTTCTCTTCTCCAGGCTCAACACCCCGTGGCATGGCAAATGATTCTCCTTAACTTTGATGAGGAGCAAACCCACCAAAATCAATCATGGAAGATCTTTTGGTGGGCTCAAAAAACCTCAAAAGTTTTTTCTGGGCATTGTGGTCTCAGTAATGGCTCTGGTCTTTTCTGAGGTTGTCTGGCAGGAGTTTGGTCCCTGGCTGTGGCAGGGGGATTTGAACTAGATGATCTTCAAGGTCCTTTCCAACCCAAACTATCCTATGATTCTTGTGTACCTGTTCCCCTGGGATGTTTTCCTTCTCCACACCAAGCTTGTCCCAGCTATAGCTGTGCCTGGGTTGGTCAAGGACTCTCCTGGGATTGTCAGGAGATGTATCAGAAGATTTTTAAATTATTTTTTTTTAAATGGAAATTGGGTTTCCTTCCAGCTGAGGGTAATTAGAGCTGTGCTAATGATGTGAAAGCAAATGAGAACAAGCTCTGTAGACTCCAGCCACAATTTTCTGTTCTTAAAATGGCACTCATTCCTAAAACTGGCCCTAAAAAGCTGTGTTGCTTCTCAGGAAGGATGGAAAGTGAGGCAAGTCAAGCCTTCATTTTCTAATTCATCCTCCAGCCCTCCTCTCCCATCTCTTTAAGGATGGACTGAGCCTGTGGCAGGCTCACTGGTCCAGTCAGGCTTGTCCCCATGGGAAGCCTCCTGTCCTGGTGGCACTTCACAAAGGACCAGTGAGTCTATCTCATCCTGTTCAGACTGCAAACAGCCCTCCAAAGCAGTGTAAGGTGGAATTTGTGACTCCAGGAGCATCTTCCTACCCATCTCAGAGGTGGAAAGGAATTTTTGCTGGAGAAAACCCCATCTTGATGCCTGCTGAGATACCCAGAGTAGCAAAGCAAAGCTGTGCTTGTCACCAAAAGTGATCTCTCTTCTGTCACAATGCCCTGCTGCACAAACTTTCCATAAAATGGGTTCTTCTATGTGATGGGCACTTAAAAACAATAAAATGGGGATTTGAAATGCCAGATCTGAGCTTCTCAGCTGCAGTGTCTGCAATTTCTCCTCTTTCACGTGTCCTGGTGTTTGCCCATGTCTTTCATTGCCCCCAGTGGGGGCTGTGGGCAGGTTGTTTGCAAGGTGTGTGCCATAGTTTTCCAGAAATCCTGTCCCTTAAGTGACACATGCTGTTTGCAAGGTGTGAGCTGTAGGTTTCCAGAAGTCCTGTCCCTTAAATGGCACAGGCTGTTTGCAAGGTGTGGCCATAGTTTTCCAGAAATCCTGTCCTTTAAGTGACACAGGCTGTTTGCAAGGTGTGTGCCATAGTTTTGCAGAAGTCCTGTCCCTTAAGTGACAGACTGTTTGCAAGGGATGTGCCATAGTTTTCCAGAGATCCTGTCCTTTAAATGACACGGGCTCTTTGCAAGGTGTGTGCCATGGGTTTGCAAGGTGTGTGCCATAGATTTTCAGAAATCCTGTCCCTTAAGTGATACAGACTGTTTTTAAGGTATGTGCCACAGTTTTCCCCGAAATCCTGTCCCTTAAATGACACAGACTGTTTGCAAGGTATGTGCCATAGGTTTCCAGAAATCTTGTCCCTTAAGTGACAGAGGCTGTTTGCAAGATGTNGTGGCACAGGCTCTGTGCAAGGTATGTGCCACAGTTTTCCCCGAAATCCTGTCCCTTAAGTGATACATGCTGTTTGCAAGGTGTGTGCCATAGGTTTCCATAAATGCTGTCCCTTAAGTGACAGAGATTGTTTGCAAGATGTGTGGATGTGTGCCATAGGCTTCCAGAAATCCTGTCCTTTAAGTGACACAGGCTGTTTGCAAGGTGTGTGCCACAGTTTTCCCCGAAATCCTGTCCCTTAAGTGATACATGCTGTTTGCAAGGTGTGTGCCACAGTTTTCCCCGAAATCCTGTCCCTTAAGTGATACATGCTGTTTGCAAGGTGTGTGCCACAGTTTTCCCCGAAATCCTGTCCCTTAAGTGATACATGCTGTTTGCAAGGTGTGTGCCATAGGTTCCCAGAAATCTTGTCCCTTAAGTGACACAAGTTCTTTGCAAGGTGTGTGCCATAGGTTCCCAGAAATCTTGTCCCTTAAGTGACACAAGTTCTTTGCAAGGTGTGTGCCATAGGTTCCCAGAAATCTTGTCCCTTAAGTGACACAAGTTCTTTGCAAGGTGTGTGCCATAGGTTCCCAGAAATCTTGTCCCTTAAGTGACACAAGTTCTTTGCAAGGTGTGTGCCATAGGTTCCCAGAAATCTTGTCCCTTAAGTGACACAAGTTCTTTGCAAGGTGTGTGCCATAGGTTTGCAAGGTATGTGCCATAGGTTTCCAGAAATCCTGTCCCTTAAATGAGACAGGCTGTTTGCAAGGTGTGTGGCATAGGTTTCCAGTAGTCCTGTCCCTTAAATGACAGAGACTGTTTTCAAGGTGTGTGCTACAGGTTTCCAGAAATCCTGTCTCTTCAGTAACACAGGTTGTTAGGAACCATTAGCACCAGAAACAAAATGCTCATTTTGATGGGTGTAACACAGAAAGGAGTGATTTGGAAGTGAAGGTGCCCTTTGCTGGCTGGTTCCTGAGCTCTGATTTGGTGCAGGACCATCTCTTGGGGACCAAAAGCTTCACAGCCAGGTGTTTTGTGGTCCCTTTTGTGTTGGAGATTTTTGAGTTGGCTGCATCTTGCTGCCAAGCTTTGTTTAGATGGTTTTGGTGCCTGTGGAGACTTGTATGCCTTGTGGCTTTAGGGCTTTGGTGGCTTTTTACTCTTCATGGGGAGGTGTGTTTCTAACAAAAATGCTCTGCTTTGTTGGCTTACTTTCATAAAAGCTTTGAAAAAAACATTCTGAGGGAAGTTTTAGTATTTTTGAGCTGTATGCCTACAAAAGACTGGGCTGGTTGTTGAATGTTAATGCCTTCTCAGGGGCTTGTAACAAACAGGGTTGCATCAAGAGGAGTGTGACCAGCAGGTCAAGAGAGGGGATTTTGCCCCTCTACTGGGCTCTGGTGAGGCCCCACCTGGAGTTACTGTGTCCAGTTCTGGAGCCCTCAACATCAGAAGAACATTGAGCTGCTGGAGCAGGTCCAGAGGAGGCCACCAAGATGATGAAAGGGCTGGAGCAGCTGCCTTATGGAGACAGGTTGAAGGAGTTGGGGTTGTTCATCTTGGTGAAGAGAAGGGACCTCAGAGTAGCTTCTCAATAACCCCATCAGGGGGCTACAGAAAGGCAGGTGTAGGACTTTTTAATAGGATATGTGATGGAAGGACAAGAAATAGTGGATGTAGATTGAAAGGGGGTAGATTCAGGCTGGATATAAGAAAGAAATTATTTACAGTGAGGGTAATGAGACACTGGAAGAGGTTGCCCAGAGAGGCTGTGGATGCCTCCCCAATCCCTGGAGGTGTTTAAGGCCAGGCTGGACAAGGCACTGAGCAGCCTGATGTAGTGGGAGGTCTCCCTGCTCATGGAATTTGATGATCTTTAAGGTCCCTTCCAACCCAAACTATTCTGTGTTTCTATTCTCTGTAGCCATCATTAGACAGAAAGATAGACCATCAGTGATTTTAAAGTATCATTAGGGGTGTAGAGTTGTGCCTCCTGCTTTCCTCTCATGTTTGGGTGGACTCTGCACCAAAGAAGATGTGGGTGGTGGGGCAGAGCAGTGCTGCAGGCTCAGTTCCTTGGTTCCTGTGTGTGACAGCTTTAGTGACATTGCTGTGCCAGGTTCCATAGCTCAGTCCAGAACCTGTGGTTGCCATGACACAGGGTTTGTTGGTTTGCCACCACCTCTCTCCTTCCCCAGACTCATCCTGCTGCTCACACCAAGCAGCGGAGATGCCAGGCTGCTGCTTCCCACTCTCTGCCTCCATTTAAATCTTAATCTCAATCAGGAGTGGAAGGAGAAGGTAAAAAAATGGAGCAGCAGCAGTGACAGATCCCAAAGTGTGGACTTCAGGTGTAGAGCAGCCAACCTTCTCCAGGTGCCTGGTTTTACATAGCTGAAAAGATAGAAAGAGGAGGGGACTTCCAGCTCTGTTACCAGTTCTTCTTGCTGCTGACTTGTGTTTTAGACAAACCTGCTACTGGCTGAACCCCATCTCCACATCCCCAGCCTGTGCCAAGGTAAGCCTGTTGGAACTGATGGGATGAAACAGCCTCTAGTTGTGCCTGGGGTAGTTTAGATTGGATATGAAGATAAGTTTATTTTCTGAAAGAGGTTATCAAAAATTGAAACAGGATGGAATCAAGGTATTGAAAAGACAGGCAGACATGGTGTTGAGGGACATGGTTTTTAGTGGTTGCTTTGTAAAGAGAGGGGATTTTGTTCCTTTCCTGGGCTCTGTTGAGGTCCCACCTGGATTATTGTGTCCAGTTCTGGACCCCTCAACATAAGAAGGACATTGAGCTGTTGGAGCAGGTCCAGAGGAGGTCACCAAGATGATGAAAGGGCTGGAGCCTTATAGAGACAGGCTGAAGGAGTTGGGGTTGTTGAGCTTGGTGAAGAGAAGGCTCAGGGGGAACCTCAGAGGAGCTTCTCAGTAACCCCATCAGGGGGCTACAAGAAAGGCAGGGGTAGGACTTTATAATAAGATATGTGATGGGAGGACTAGAAATAATGGATGGAAATTGGAAGAGGGGAGATTCAGGCTAAATAGGAGAAAGAAATTCTATAGGATGAGGGTGCAACTGTGGAAGAGGTTGCCCAGAGAGGCTGTGGATGCCCCCTCAATCCCTGGAGGTGTTTAAGACCAGGCAGGAGGAGGCACTGAGCAGACTGATATAGTGGGAGGTGTCCCTGCCTATGGATCTTGATGATCTTTAAGGTCCCTTCCAACCCAAACTATTATCTGATTCTGTGCAGGAGAGCTGCATCCTGTCCAGGTGGAGCAGGGAAGACCATCAGCCTCCTGGAAAAAAAAAACAACCTTTTTGTTACCTGAGGTTGATATTTCACAGCTTTTAAAGCTGTGACAGATGAGTACAGGAAGTTTTGCTCTGAATGTTGCTTTTCCAGCCCTCTGGAGGTTAACAAGACACCGGTGCATCTGGGTTTTTAGCTTTGCTTTGCTTTCTAGGTGGTTTTTTCACCTTGCAATTAAAAAAAAGGAGAATGTTTATGCTTTAAAAAATGAATAAATTATTTGCCCAAGAGCATTGGTTTGTGATAAATTCCATTTTGAAGCACAGCTGTGTATTCTGTAGGTTTTAGGTAGAGTAAAAGAGCCTCAACATGCAGAGAAGTCTAAGGTTATATGAAGCACCTTGAGTAAATTCAGGCTTGTGAATAAACTCTGGCTTCATTCAGCCTGTGGAAAAATTTTAGAACTATTTCAACTGTTGCTCTATTATAGAATATATAATCATAGAATAGTTTGGGTTGGAAGGGACCTTAAAGATCATCTAGTTCCAACCCCCCTGTGATGTTCCTCCAGCTGATATTTTAACTGCTAAAAATTTGCCACCTCTTCAATGGAAGGCAGTTGACAGCACATCCTCAGCAAATCTTATTTTAGAAGATACCCCTCAACTTCCCATGACCTTTTTTATTCCCTCCATCCCCCCCTGAATGTTCCTTGTGTAACTTTTGCTTGTAATGTTTAGTTTAGCACATCCTGTGAGGCAGGGAAATGCAACCAAAAAGGAGGCTAGAAAAGAGGAAGAGAGAAACTTCCTGGGCAGTGAGTGTGTAAAATGCCATAATTTAATTAGTGGGATAAAAAATTAAGAGAGAAAATAAGCTAAATAGCTGCCCCAAGTTCTTTTTTCCTTCTTAAATATAGCTGATGCATGTGGGGAAGTCAGATCGAACCCCCCCCAAAACAAGCCAAAACCCCACCAAAATAACCCCACAAAGTGGAAAATATGAAGGGAAAAATAATTAATCTTTTTCTGACACTTAATGTAATGTAAAGTAAAAGGTAAATGGGGTTAGTTGGCTGAGCCTTCAAGTTTTCATACTTTCCTTCTTCCTTCCAAGTTTTTTTGTTCTTTTTATATATAGCTGATACATGTGGGCAAGTCAGACCAACTGATGTGTGGCTTTTGTCTGTGGTGTTTTTGGGAAAAAACCCAAACAAATACCAAAAAAACCCCCAAACAAACAAAAAAACCCCACTCCAAACAACCCAAAACCCCACCAAAACAACCCTGTGAAGGGAACAAAATTTAAGTGAAAATAATTAATCTTTTTCTGAC
>VZTY01029594.1:24070-34114 GCA_013400935.1 Turnix velox
TATCTAGCCTGAATCTCCCCTCTTCCAATTTACATCCATTTTTTCTAGTCCTCCCATCACATATCTTATTAAAAAGTAGGGGGCTACAGAAAGCCCCCTTTTCATCACCAGAAAGTCCTCATGTCTCCTTCCATGGATCCTCCTCTTCTGTCCTTGCCAGCATCTCCCTGCCTTCCCCACTGCCCCTCCTGTGTCCTCATACTGGGAGCCCCATGAAATCACCTTCCCTGTGATCATCCAGCCTCAGTGGCGAGTTAAAACCAGCAACAGATCAAGGAGGAAAAGGAAAAAGAGGGAATTTAAGGGTTTTTTCCCCTTCCCTCTGCTCTGCAGACTTGGAAAACCCCCCTGTTTGAGGATTCAGATCCTGTTGGGGAAAAGGAGACCTTTCAGTGTTGTTAAGCTTTGGCTGTCACCATTCCCCCACCATTCCAAACCCTCTGGAGGAAGCTGCAAGGGCCAGATGTCTGTCACACTGCAGAGGGGAGCAGAAGTGCAATTAATTGGAAAATATGCCTTAAAAAAGAACAAATGGGGAGCAGAGCAGTAAATGAAATACCTTGTGGGAGTGGCTTATATAACCAAGTAATTAAGAATTTATTATGGCTTAATGTGTCACTCAACAGAGCTTGCATTTCACCTCCTTGCCATCTTTAAATCTTGTGCTTGAGTAATTTTTTCCTCCACGTTGTTATCATAAACAGGATTTTTAGCAGCATTTCCACTGCTGTGGCTTTTCTATGTCCTATTTCACGTTTGCTTTCTAAACACACTGTTTGCTCCTTCAAGCATAGGAAGAAAAAAACCAAAAAAAGCACAAAAATGAATGTGCAATGCAGCTTTTCATCCCTGTATGGGTTTTATGAATGAATTTTCTGCCTGGCTTTGGGTTTGCCAACTTAAAAAAAACCACAAACTTCTGAAAATCAGACTTTTTCATTCTTTCCTGTAATTTAGAAAAATTCAAAGCAGGCTTTGCTTTGGAAAATTGAAGTTTTTATCCAAGTTGGAAGATAGTGAGGTGCTGGATTTGGGATTTTTCTTCTAGTAGTGTTGTTTTTCCTGCACTGTGACCCCCACAAACCTGCCCTTTATGTTTTTTATCACTATTGCTGTATGGGATGAACTAGGAGCATCTCCTGGGGCAAGTATCTCGTGTTGATTTACTGCCATACAACAGTTTATCCCCTAATAGTGTGGGATTACAAAGCATTATCATGCTCAGATTGACTCAGGTAGTGCTATTTTTATTTAAGCTGTATTAAGGTATCATTGTGACTCTTTGCTCTTGCAGCATGGGATTGGGGGGGGGGAGGTAATAGGATTTACTATTTTTACAAAAAATCAACATGGCTGCATAAATCCTACCCACAGCAAGAGCTGCAAAAACCAGTCATGGGCTCAACACTTTATTTTTCTCCCCTTTCCAATGGCAAATTGTTAATTTTTTTTTATTTTCTTATGTCTTGGCCATGCTGGGAATAAAATAAGAAGGTGTCTTGGCTTGTGTTCAGGGACTTGTTACTTGCTGGGAGTGAGATGGGGGCTTTGATAAGTGCTTTTGGAGATGCTCAGAGGTGTTTTTTGGGCAACCATTGAGGGGATGTAGTGGATTTCATCCATCTGAGCCTTCAAGGGGTCATCTAATTCAAGCTAATTCATCCTCCCCCAGACATCACCCCAGCACTGTGTCTTTTATATCAGGCCTCAATTAAAAAAAAAAATGTGGTAATTTGGGGTGAATTCTTTTTCTGCTTTCCTCCTTCATAGGGCTCTGCAGCAGGTTGGTGCCCTGATAAAGCAAAAATAAACTTAAGCCTGTGGTTAATAGCAGAGTTGTCTGTGGACACCAGGTTTGGCTGGCTGGATCCCTGTGGGGTGAACAGACTGGTGGACATTGTGTTTATGGATGGAAGTGGGATAAAAAAATAGCATGAACTTTCTTGGAAGGAGAATGGAATGAGAAGTGAGGTGCATCAATTTTATTTTTCACTTTAAGGGCCAAAACCCAGTGCTAAGAGGTGATCTAGTGGGAGGTGTCCCTGCCTGTGGCAGAGGGGGTGGAACTAGATGATCTTTAAGGTCCTTTCCAACCCAAACCATTCTATGATTTTTTTCTCTCAGATGGGACAAACCTCCAGGTTCTGAAGCTGATCAAAAGGAGTTTCCTAATTTGTGACCGGTCTCATGGTCTGGAGAGTCAGTGAGGATTGACCAGTGAAAATCAGTCTGCTCTGATTCTAGTTGTGGATCTAAAACTGTCTTCACAGCATTGCTTTGGCACTTCAAGGATGACCTAGAAGAGTCAGGGATAGAATCATAGAATGGTTTGGGTTGGAAGGGACCTTCAAGATCATCTAGTTCCAACCTCCCTGCCATTGGGACACCTCCCACTACACCAGGTTGCTCAATGCCTCATCCAGCCTGGCCTTAAACACCTCCAGGGACTGAGGGGGCATCCACAACCTCTCTGGGCCACCTCTTTCAGTGTCTCAACACCCTCACAAGAAAGAATTTCTTTCTTAGATCCAGCCTAAATCTCCTCTCTTCCAATTTGCATCCATTACTCCTAGTCCTGCCATCCTGGACCCTATTAAAAAGTCCCACCCCAGCCTTTCTGTAGCCCCCTTCAGGATCATTTCCTATAGATGCTTTGGAGGCACCCCCCCTTAATAAGGAATGTAAAATAAAGGATATTAACTCCCCCCCAAACTTCCCACCTTCAGGGATGATTTGCTGGGGCAGGAGGCTGCTCCACTGCATCTTTTGGAGACTTTCTGGGCATCTTTCTCTTCCTTCATTGACATTTAGGAGGAGATGGGGCAGTTTGAGCTGGGGATTTGGTGATGGGGCAGTTAAGTGCCAATAAGCATCCTCTTGTGCTCTGTATCCCAGGGCAGCAAAGATGACAAGAAGCTTAATTGCTTTAATTAGCTTGCAGACCCAAAGGTACAAGGATCCTTGTGAGAATGTAGCAGGCAAGCTCTCCAAAATGTGATCTGTAAGGTCCCTTCCACCTCTAAACCATTCCATGACTCCATATCAGAATAGTTATCTAATTCTGCTCATTTATATTGAAAGCAGTTCATTTTTAAGCCTTTTTCTGGATGAGCATATCTTTGTTCTGAGTTATGGTGAAATATTTTAACACTGTAAGGAGGAGCACAATAGATATGTTAATGTGAGAAGAGTCTGAAAATAGAAACTTTAAGGATTCAAAACTTGGTTTCAGAATATACTGGGAGAACCTTCCTCAAGTTCACCTATGCTTTCAAAGCATTTTGAACCAGAGGAACAGAGCTTTTTTTCCGTTTATTCTGCTTGGGCTTTGGGTTTTTTGGGTTTTTTTTGTTTGAATTTTGATAGGCTGATCCTCAAAGAGTCAGGTAGGTAAATGTGGGAAATGAATTTACCTAAAAAATGGCAACTTGATGGAGGATTCAGAGATGACAACAGGTAGAAGAGACATTTTAAAGTTGGAAGGAATTAATTGCTGAGTTTTGTAGTGTACCTAGGAGGTGACCTCAGGTTGTCCTCTTGTCCCAGTGTGCTTTTCAAGGTTGTGAGCTGGGTCTCTGAGGGAAGGAGTTCAATTTTCCTGGCTTTCTGGTTCTTCAGCTGTTTATAGGCATCTGTAGTCATGTTTCTCTTCATCCACAAGCTTTCATTGCACCTTGGATGATGAATGTCCTGATAGAAGGGTGGGTGTTTATCATGGTGAGGGAGTGGTTGTGTCTATTTCTAACTAAATAAATGTAAAAATTTAGTTTTATTTCTCATCTCAAGCATCCTTCATCCTCCTGGGTTGGGAGTGATGATGATGACTGCTCCAGGAGGCTCAGGGGAGCAGACCTGACACTTCCCACACAGAATCCAGGGCTTGTTATGCCTAAATGGAAATCTAAACCTTCAAGGAATAGAAGGAAGATGTCATTTAATAATAGGAATGGCAGCAGACCCCTGAGTACAATGATGCTGCTGGATGCTTTCATAAATCTCAGGTTTAGGGATGACAGGTTATGATGCATGGCATTGGGAGGATGTGAAACTGCAGTCATTAAACAAAAAATGGGCTTTTAAGCTAATGGAAGCTGCCTAAACAGTTTTGCACTAAAACACATTCCCTTAGGCTGCCATTCTTCAAATCATATTGGTCCTGTTGGCTTTTAAATTAAAAAAAAACAACCACACAAACAGGAAAATATTTCCTTTTGGTGCTGTAGTGCTGCTTTACCATTCATCCTTTTGCTAGGTTTTAAGCTGGAGGTGTTGGAAAATAGTGAATGGGAATATTTCCTGAATTTTAAGCCAAGGATTCACACCTGTCCCTACACGAGTTTCCAAGTTAGTGTGTTTAACTCACTAGGTAGTTCTGCACAGTGTCTCTGTTAGACTGATTTTTTGGGGGTTTTTCCCCCAAATATCCATCAAAACCTGTTCCAGGTCCTGCTGGTTCAAAATGATGCACAATAAAGCAGCGTGTTGCCTTTTCCCTTTCAAAGCCATCATTCCCAGCCTGAAGCTGGAGATGTAAAGATGTGCTTGTTGCCTTTTTCTTCATGCCAGAAAGGTCCTGATAAACAAGGGACTTCCCTATGATCTGAAGAGCATCCTGGAAGAGGCATTTCTAGATTATTTGAAGGTTGCAGAAGGCCAACTCATCTGCCCACTTTGATATCTTACTCAACTTACTGAGCTATTGGAGCAGGTCCACAGGAGGCCACCAAAAAGATCAAAGGGCTGGAGCAACAGCCATATGAAGACAGGCTGAAGGAGTTGGGGTTGTTGAGCTTGGTGAAGAGAAGGCTCAGAGAGGACCTCAGAGTAGCTTTCAATAACCCCATCAGGGTCCTACAGAAAGGCAGGGGTAGGACTTTTTAGTAAGATATGTGTTAGAAGTACCAGAAGCCTGCTTTGGTGAGGAGGATGGAAGAAGAAAGGTTAAATTAACTATAGCATGAACATTTGAGCAGATGGCTGACCTTTGTAAGACCAAGAACCATGTAATTTTAGAAATTTGCAGGCTGCTTCAAGTTTGTCATGCTCTTTACAACCATCTGAGCGTAGACACACCACATGATTTATGAGCTTCACTGCAGGGCTTTGTTGCTTAATTTCCCTGCTGTTTGAAACACTGAACTTTAGATGTAATGAGCAGGATCCAGGAGTGTTCTTAGGGTCAGATGCCTTTGTTTCAACTTTGTTGAAACCTCTGGGAGCTGAGAGAGGAGGGATGCTTGCTGTCATAGAATAGTTGGGGTTGGAAGGGAACTTAAAGATCACCAAGTTCCAACACCCCTGCCATAGGCAGGGAAACCTCCCACTACATCAGGCTGCTCAGTGCCTTGTCCAGCCTGGCCTTAAACACCTCCAGGGATTGAGGGGGCATCCACAAGCTCTCTGGGCAAGAAATAATGAATTTTTAAGCCCCAAATAAGAGCTCAGATCCTCTGCTGTGCTCACTTTGCCCTGGAGAGCTCAGACATAGGCTACAAGGGCCATGCAACAGTTAATTGTGGGCAGGGTGGAGACAGATGATCATCCTGCCCCAAATCACTTAAACGTCTTAAGGGTCTACCCTTGCCTGTCTGAACCAGCCAACTAATCTTCTAGTGAGCTGCACAAGTGAGCACTGAGCTATATCTGGTATGAAGGGAGAGATGAAGGCAGGACTTGGACTTTTTAATAAGATCTGTGATGGGAGGACTAGAAATAATGGATGTAAATTGGAAGAGGGGAGATTCAGGCTACATATAAGAAAGAAATTCTTTCTGGTGAGGGTAGTGAAACAGTGGAAGAGGTTGCCCAGAGAGGTTGTGGATGCCCCCTCAATCCCTGAAGGTGTTTAAGGCCAGGCTGGACAAGGCACTGAGCAGCCTGATGTAGTGGGAGGTGTCCCTGCCCATGGCAGGGGGGTTGGAACTTGATGATCTTGAAGGTTCCTTCCAACCCAGATTATTCTATGATTCAGTGTCTCTCAACACTTTTTATGAGATTGCAGCAAATTGCCATGAGCTGGGCTTTGGACACTTGTGCAGTGATTTGGAAGAGTGTTATCTTCATGTTGGCCACACATGGAGTCCTTGGCACAGTCCTGGAGAAGGTTCAGTGATGCTGAGGGTCCCATCTAGGATTCGGGGAGCCAAGAGGGAGGAACAACAGTAAAGAGCTTGGAAATTGTCTTTATAAGGAGCACACCAACAACTGAAATAAAACAATAATCTGTCTCCATCAGTCCAATGCATATTTCTTTTACAGAGGTCTGGCTTATCAGTCCAGTTGGCTTTTCCTAATTACTGCTAATGCTTCTGCAGGCTGTGCTGTTGGAATGTGGCTGGCCAAAAGTCAGGGCACACAAGGCCTTTTATTGGGGCCACTCAAGAGACAGGCCATCTGCAAAGTGTATTTTTTTTTTCTTCTTATTTGTCTCCTCTAACTAAAAAACGTGATGCTGTGAGAATGTCTGCTCCATCCTCTTGCTTCCCCCTCCCGCTTACCAAAATTGCCATTTTCTGACAAACTGCTTGAGAGAGTTATATTTGGCAAATGGCTGTTTACTTCATTCCTCTCCTATCACTGCTGCTTGTCTGTGAAACCCAAATCTGTTTGCTTGCAAGCTCAGCTGTAGCTCAGCTCAGAGTATTCTTTAAACCATGCTTGTTTTCTTCTCTGTTGGCTTTTTTTAGTTCCTTTTCTCACACAGTGGGGAAATGCAGGTACTTCACATCTGACAAAGGCAAGTCCAGTAGCTGCAGAGCTGTTAGAAGCTGTGTAGTTCATTTTCCTCACCTAACCCTAAATGCTGGAGCTTCAACACTCTTGGCATCATGTAGCTATGACACAGAGAAGATTGGCTTTGCAGGAGTGAGTTTCTTGTGTCTGCAGAAAATCATGTGAAGCTCCATAAATGAGCAGCTGCCTGTGCTGGTTCCCCAAGTCCTGCTGACACAAGTCCTCAGCCAAGAAAGAGAGTTCTCTATGATGCCTTCAGCAGAATTAGCTTGTCAAGGGGAGATTTGGAGAAGTAGCTTTTTTTTTAAAGAAAAATTGTTTCCTTGGGCTCTGTGCCTCCTCTGAGGTGAACTTCTCTTCTTTGGGCACTGGGATTTGTTTTCAAAATAAAATACTCATCTTGGAGTATTTTATATCTGATGAAGGCAAGTCCAGTAGCTGCAGAGCTGTTAGAAGTTTTGGGGTTCATTTTCCTGACCAAACTACAAGTGTTGGAGCTTCAACACTCTTGTCATCATGAAGCTTTGACACCGAGAGGATTGGCTTTGCAGGAGTGAGTTTCTTGTGTCTGCAGAAAATCATGTGAAGCTCCATAAAGGAGCAGCTGCCTGTGTTGGTTCCCCAAGTTCTGCTGGCTCAAGTCTTCAGCCGACTTCTTTATAGTTGCCTTCAGCCGAATTTGCCTGTCAAGGGGAGACTTGGGAGAAATAGCTTTGTTTTTTAAAGAAAAATTCTTTCCTTGGGCTTGGTGACCACCTGAAGTGAACTTCCCTGCTTAGGACACTGGGATTTGTTTTCAAAATAAAATACTCATCTTAGAGTATTTTATATCTGATGAAGGCAAGTCCAGTAGCTGCAGAGCTGTTAGAAGTTTTGGGGTTCATTTTCCTGACCAAACTACAAGTGTTGGAGCTTCAACACTCTTGTCATCATGAAGCTTTGACACCGAGAGGATTGGCTTTGCAGGAGTGAGTTTCTTGTGTCTGCAGAAATTCATGTGAAGCTCCATAAAGGAGCAGCTGCCTGTGTTGGTTCCCCAAGTTCTGCTGGCTCAAGTCTTCAGCCGACTTCTTTATAGTTGCCTTCAGCCGAATTTGCCTGTCAAGGGGAGACTTGGGAGAAATAGCTTTGTTTTTTAAAGAAAAATTCTTTCCTTGGGCTTGGTGACCACCTGAAGTGAACTTCCCTGCTTAGGACACTGGGATTTGTTTTCAAAATAAAATACTCATCTTAGAGTATTTTATATCTGATGAAGGCAAGTCCAGTAGCTGCAGAGCTGTTAGAAGTTTTGGGGTTCATTTTCCTCACCTAACTCCAAGTGTTGGAGCTTCAACACTCTTGGCATGATGCAGCTANCTTCAGCAGATTTTACTTGTCAAGAGGAGACTTGGGAGAAGTAACTTTGCTTTTTAAAGAAAAATTCTTTCCTTGGGCTTGGTGCCCACTCTGAGGTGCACTTATCTTCTCTGGACACTGAGATTTCTTCTTGAAATAAAAACTCATCATGGAGTATTTTATATCTGCTGAAGGCAAATCCAGTAGCTGCAGAGCTGTTAGAAGCTGCAGCAGCTGTGGGATTGAGTTTCCTCACCTAACCTCAAATGCTGGAGCTTCAACACTCTTGGCATCATGCAGCTATGGATTGGCTTTGCAGGAGTGAGTTTCTTCTGTCTGCAGAAAATCATGTGAAGCTCCATAAAGGAGCAGCTGCCTGTGTTGGTTCCCCAAGTCCTATTGACACAAGTCCTCATCCAACTTCTCTGTGATTGCCTTCAACAGAGTTTGCTTGTGAAGAAGAGACTTGGGAGAAGTAGCTTTGTTATTTTTTATTAAGAAAAATTCTTTCCTTGGGCTTGGTGCCCCCTCTGAGGTGCACTTACCTCCTTGGGACAGTGGGATTTGTTTTGAATACTCATCATGGAGTATTTTATATCTGATGAAGGCAAGTCCAGTAGCTGCAGAGCTGTTAGAAGTTTTGGGGTTCATTTTCCTCACCTAACTCCAAGTGTTGGAGCTTCAACACTCTTGGCATGATGCAGCTAAGACACAGAGAGGACTGGTTTTGCAAGAGTGAGTTTCTTGTGTCTGCAGAAAAANGAGTGAGTTTCTTGTGTCTGCAGAAAATCATGTGAAGCTCCATAAAGGAGCAGCTGCCTGTGTTGGTTCCCCAAGTCCTGCTGACACAAGTTCTCATCCAACTTCTCTATGATTGCCTTCAGCAGTTTGCTTGTCAAGGGGAGATTTGTGAGAAGTAGCTTTGTTTTTTAAAGAAAAATTCTTTCCTTGGGCTCTGTGCCCCCCTCTGAGGTGAACTTACCTGCTTGGGCTAGTGGGATTTGATTTAGAAATAAAATCCTCATTGTGGAGCAATGTGTAAAACCAGGCTGTTCAAATCACAAGGTGAAGATTGTCACTCAGAAGTGACATCAGTTGTTGCAGGGTTTTTTTACAATTGAAATACTTAAAACTTTCCATGGAAAAGTGAACTTTAGCAAAACTTTGAGATGTTTTGCCCATAGTTACTGTGATTGAACCTGCATTTGGCCCCATTACTCTAGCAATGGGTGTTTGCATCAAGGGAAATGCAAGTGTGAGAGCAAACAGTGTTTATAATTATAAAAATTGATAATAATTACTCTTGGGTTTGCCTTAATTTCCTGCAGGTTTTCTCATTTGATAAATACCATCCCTTCCTTTTTCTCTTGGAGACACCTCAAATTGCTGGATTGGAATAGTTGCCTGAGTAATTGATAAAATTTTGTCTACATGATGGGGTTTTTTTTTTTCTTTGAATTTGGTTCTTTCTGTGCTGGAGATAACAAGTCTAAAGCAAATGTAAAATGAAGAAGAGTTAGATTCAACTTGACAGGCTATATGCTCTTACTATTTTGCATTATGCATGTCTTCCAAAACAATTATGGTTATTGCTAAGTGGGCAGTAAATCATTAATCTCCTAGCTGACAGCCAGCACAGTAGCAGTGTCTTTGAAAGAATTTTTGAGCCTCATTTCCACTGTTCTTTTCCTGAAAGACTGGTTGAGAGATAAGTCACTGACAGGGAAATAAATTGTGGTTTGCAGCCTGGTTCTCTTCAAGTCTGTGCCTTGGCTTTAGTTTTGTGCTTCTGTCTTGCACTGAAAAGCATTTACTGACAGGGGTTTGAAGTCTGCCCTCAGCCACAACATTCAGTCTTGTATTTTGAGGTGTGGGATTCAATTTCTCATGGCATTGACTAGATTTATTTGTGCACTTGGATGCATGATTAATCTGTATGAATAATGATCCTTGAGAGTTTTTGTTTATGGGAGGTGG
>VZTY01029595.1:0-12504 GCA_013400935.1 Turnix velox
GAATGGATTCATTAAGCTAGATGGGTTTAGCCTTCTTTTATGTGTTCATTCAATTTTATGTTCATTTTTGTACACATATATGTAGAAGTTGCTACAGCAATAACTGTTATTCTGCAAACAAGGCAACACGTGGAAGCTTCTGCAATATTTTCGCTATTTCTTTTGGATGTTTTGTGATTAATGACACATTTTTCCTACACTATGGATTTCTTTAACTGTTACAATAGATATTTACAAATTAGACCAACAGAAGGACAAAACCAGGCAGAATCAATATAAACTTTTAAAGACAAAAACTATGATAGTAACATCAAATTTTCTGTTGCTTTAAAATGGTGCAATTACTTTCCCAAACCATAAAAGAGTGAAATATCCTTTTCCTATCAGAACAGTATACACTATATTTCTTATTACTCTTGGAATTAGTATGTTTCAGAGCCATTTTAGATGGCATGTTATCTTGATTACATTAGAGTAAGGAGAAAAAAAAATCCTATGTAAAATAAAGCTCCTAGTCAAAGTTATACTGCTTCTTAAAAACAGTAGGCTTTTTCAAAACAGTAGGCTTCAGTCTCTGTATCATACTGTAACTAAACATCAGAAATATTTAAGAAAATTAGTAGTATAGTAGGTCTGAAGAGGAAAATGCCTGCTGTGTTATAATAAACATATCAGTTCAAAATTTTATATTTGACAGTATATTCAGTTCTTCAGTAAAACATTGCAGTTCGGGGGAGCAGGAAATCTCTTTCTCCAAAGAGCTTTTTTCTCCTCTTATTTAGGCATTTGACATACAGTGGTGCAATTGCCTCTTTTTAGCATTAAGCATTTTGAAATGCTTCCATTTTTTTCTGCTTAAGGCTATTTGTTTCACGACAGCATTGTCTACAGTCCTCAAGAAAATGCAGACATTTGTCCTTGTGCTAAATGCTGACATCCTCTAATAAGATGAAAGCTGAAAAGGAAAAGAATTGAAGGTCAACATGTTTATTTTGCTCTCAAGTGAACACAGTAGATTTTCTGTGACTTTCTACTTACTACAACATGAAGTTTATAGATGAAATGGGATGAACATCTACATTACCATTACCCTGAAAAGAAAACTTCAGCTGCAAGAGCTCCTCTCTAAACACATGGTAGGAAGTAAGTGCTGTGTATTATTCTGCTCACTTCATCTTCTCCCTCTATTCTTGTTCAGGTTAGTTTAAAATAGCAGTTCGTTAGAGGATTTCAAAACAGCTGTCAATAATGTTCCAAAGGAATGAATCTGCCTTAAGAGGGCACCTTGCAATGTCGATATGATACTTGATGTTCCATCATGTTTGGAAGAATGCACATACAAGCTAACCTCTTAACTCCTTCACTGCTCCCACCCAAGAAGTTATGTATAAAATTGCCATTGTCTTTTTATTGTTTGATTAAGAAACTTGCAGAAATTCTTAGACTCTTGATCCTCTCATTCTCTCCCTACATATTTTCCCTCTCATATCATTTAAAGTTCTGGAACTTTGATTTCATAAATCCAAAACAAGTACTGTAAAAATAGCATTCTTTTGATTAGCAGAATGCTTTGGGTAGAGGAGTATGTGATGATTTAAGGGGTCCAAGTTTTCCATGCAAGTTGAAATGTGACCAAGGAGAGCAAAAGAGGATGAGTCAGTAATAAGATGGATAAAAAGAAAGAGCTATCATCTTTACTGACTACACAGTACAGTTTAAGCTAAATCATGTTCCTTACTTAAAACAGGAATAGATGAGAGTTACAAGGTTTAGACCTTGTAACTTCACAGTGGAATAAAATATTTGATACACTTGAGAATGCCTTTTCAGATCTCAGCTCATCACAGTGATAGTGCCTTTTTCCCTCCTGTTTCCTTCATCTGCTAGTGCGATCTAATAAAGCTGAGTACTTCCGTAATAAAAACCAGAGTATAAATCCATAGACATACTGGGATAATTTATATCAAACTTAAATGGTTAGAGCATTTATTAGGCTAAATTGCTCTACTGGAATTCCTATGACTGTCACAGACAAAATTGAGAATACCTTTAGACTCAAAATAATATTGGAATCAAAGATGACATCTGATAATCAGTCTGCTTTTGTGCTGAATACAGCTTGCATTTTTAATAAATGTTCCTTCAGATTTACACAGTGGATTCTATAGTATAGGAAAATATTTTTATTTGTTTAGTGATTGATTAGGATACTGAGAACTTACACTGTAAGTGCACTTTATTATAATATATTCTAATATATACAGGATTGCACAGATTATTGCTATTAACTTTGCTTCAGACTGCTCCATTCCTTTTTCTTTTGTTTCAAATTACCACAGTATTTTCTTTAATTATAGAACTACAATTGCATTTTTCATAGAACAATGGTCTCATTCTGACTGTTTGATTCATATCTCAGTTTTTACTCATTTTTCTGTCTAATTCACATCTCAGTTTTTACTCATTTCTCTTATTTACACCACCTACATCTGAATATTTTATTAACCACTTCTTCAGGAGTACATTTTTATTAACAAAATAATTAATAGGAAGACAGAAATCAAGCTGACTGCAGTTACTGGAAAAACTCCATCAGCTGTCTGCTCTATGGAACTGTCTTATGTCATACATGATGAAATTAGCAGTGAATATTAAATTTACATGGGAACATACTGGACTGCAGTCAAAGTGTCAGGTATAAAACCTGTGTTGACCCTGAGGGCAGTGGAAGATACTACTAACCCATAGAGTACTTCCTGGGAACATTCCCATAATCTGAATTACCCAAAGTGGTAAACTAGTTCCTTGACATACCTTTCTCTGTGATTCCTGGATGTGGTCTATGCACTTGAATATACGTGAGTCTTGCACACAGCCACATGGAAGCTCAGCAAATATATTATCATCAATTTGAACAATCATGTGACAGCTGGTTTCACCATGTAGGCACAGTCCCAAGTACTTTTCAATTTATTGGTACAGTCATAACCTTAATCTCTCTTGATCATTCCTTGGTAGATTTCTGAAATTCATTCTGAATTTCTGAAGTTCTATCTTAGAAATAATTAATCCACCCTATTGAATTCTATTTGAAGGCAGCACTATCAGAATCATGTAGAAATATGTTAAAATGAATAGCCAGATTTTTTGAACTGTTTAATGTGGATGTGAAAGATCTGCATACTTTCTCTTCACAGTTGACCACAGTTAGTAGATGACCTGGGTAGTGAACAGTAGCTTTAGAAGTTCATCCTGGTATTAATAACTACAGTAGGCCACTGGGAATGGAACTGTAGAAAGCCCAGTGTCCTTGTATAACCCTGTGATTTTACTTCAGGATAATTTTATTTTGGCTTTTGACCAGAATGTCCATTAGTGGCTGGAGTACCCTAAGGGTTCTTGAACTCTCATGCACATTTATGGTTTAGCTTCATCTACAGGGAATCCTGCTGGCAGTATGATAGGAGTCTAGCAAAGCTCACTTATGATCCAAATAAAAACACGGATATGGAGATAGCTAATGCATCCTGGCAAAAGTAGGATTTAAAGCCAATTATTAAGAAGCAAGAATCCTCAAGTAATAACCATACCAATAAATGTAAAAAAAATAGTATGAAGCAGTTTATTGTCAGAAACAAAGTGCCAGACAACAAAGACTCTTTTGCTAAGGACTTTATTAATGTATCACAGTGACAGATGGAATCCCTCCATTGAGTAGAACACTGAAAAAAGATATGTGTCAGTAGGTGCAGTGACACCCTCATCTGTGAAAAAGAAGGGGCAACACCAAGTGTTAGAGTGGATCAGAAGTTACAAGTTGCTCACAGCTGATATTCTGCAGGTTTTATGACTTACAGCATCTCTGAAATGTGACAACACAGTTCTGTCTTCATCATGATGAAGAAAATAACCAGAGAAAATAATTAGCAAGACGCTAGTATATAGAGATATAATTTGACTAACTGCAAATTCTTTTACAGCCCAAAATTCTTATGCAGAATTTATATAATCAGCAAAGCTCCCAACTAATTCCATTGAAGAAAGAGTAATGATCACTTCTGATATCAAATGTGTCTCTTACCAGATATCTTGAAAATGGATGACTTCACGTGGAGAGTTTTGCTGACATTTTTGTTTAGCATGTGCTTTCTCAAGCAGAATTTCTTTTGCTTTCAATGTCAAGGAATATCTACCTTATTAGCCTGGCACTTCTATCTTTAAATAGTAGGTCAGAAATTTTATAGCAGACAGTCCCACTTCATACATCCTAGGGATATCCTCCTGTAGATATCCTCCTTGAATTTATTAAATTCAAGTTTATACCTTGGGGAAAAAAAAAAAAAGAAGGAAAAAAAGATTAGGCCATCTCAGTCACATCACAGTGACTAACTTGAAAGAGTGTAACTGTAACTGATTTTCTTAAATTTGCAATGCTGATATTCCCTTTCTCTGGGGTGGTTGCACCAGTGTATAATGAGCATTTAATTTTAAAAAGCGTACTGTAAAGTTAGACCCTTTCATGTGGTGTGGGGTTAACTGTAAAGTTAACAGATTCTCCTGAGTCAACAATTCAGCTATCCTGCAGATGACCGTTTATGGAATAAACGAGGCGTTTGCCCAGGAACGTTGAGCCAAACAAAAGGTAGCTAGGAGAGACATTATTAGTGTTAATGATGGCACCAACAAGGGGAAATCATGACTGTACTAGTAGTGGTGTGGAAATTTACCAACATGCAACTAGAAGGTATATAAGGAGACTTTACAAAATAGACACTGACTGATGACACACACCATGCCTCAGCCTGCCCATACGCCACAATGTGGCTTCATATCGATGACTATCATTAAAACTGCTGTGTTCACTGCACTGATCTCTGCCACTGGATACATTAGTGTTGGTTAAAGTATGATATCATCAACTTTGTATACCTTTAAGATAAATTTTACACCTTGCTAGGAGATTTCTCAGACTGTTTTGTCACAGGATTGGAGTATTGAGACTGGGAAGCTTATACAGCCATTTAAAACTATTCTGCATGTTTTCTCACAGTGTCAATCTGTTCTCTCCAATTTGACACTTGGCCTGGTTGGCGCCCTCCCCAGGTGGCACTGTCCAGTTCTCAAAATTGCATTCATCTCATTTGCTCTTTGTCCTTTTTGCTTTACAAGACATGCTTCTTTGTTCTTCTATTACAGGCATCTGTGAAATGTCTCACCTTTTCTGCTCCAGTGTCACCCTTACTTGTTCAGCTATACTTACTCCTGATCTGTGTTTCTTATTCAGGATCATTTTCCTTCTCTAAGTTCCTCTGCTAGGTTCAGCAATTTACTATTCCGCAAACTCCAAATTTCCATCCTTTTTTTTATCAGCACCTTATTGTTTTCATGGAGCACTGGAATCAACTCAAACAAGGAACACAGATAATAGAATATGTATGTACTAATCACAATAATAACAGCATAGGATTTTGGTAAGTTGACGATGGTTGGGCAGCAGGTGCCTGCCAAAGCTACCACTCCCCTCATGAGCAGGACGGAGAAGAGAAAACAGTTCTGTGGGTTGAAATAAGGACAGCAGATCACTTACTAATTATCATCATGGTCAAAACTGACTAAAATTGGGGAAATTGGTTTAATTAGGTCAGAGCAGGTTGAACAAAAGAAATTAAGAAAATAGATTATATAAACTACTGAATAAAGACAATTGAGAAGTTACATATTAAGAAACAGNTTTTACAGCCCAAAATTCTTATGCAGAATTTATATAATCAGCAAAGCTCCCAACTAATTCCATTGAAGAAAGAGTAATGATCACTTCTGATATCAAATGTGTCTCTTACCAGATATCTTGAAAATGGATGACTTCACGTGGAGAGTTTTGCTGACATTTTTGTTTAGCATGTGCTTTCTCAAGCAGAATTTCTTTTGCTTTCAATGTCAAGGAATATCTACCTTATTAGCCTGGCACTTCTATCTTTAAATAGTAGGTCAGAAATTTTATAGCAGACAGTCCCACTTCATACATCCTAGGGATATCCTCCTGTAGATATCCTCCTTGAATTTATTAAATTCAAGTTTATACCTTGGGGAAAAAAAAAAAAAGAAGGAAAAAAAGATTAGGCCATCTCAGTCACATCACAGTGACTAACTTGAAAGAGTGTAACTGTAACTGATTTTCTTAAATTTGCAATGCTGATATTCCCTTTCTCTGGGGTGGTTGCACCAGTGTATAATGAGCATTTAATTTTAAAAAGCGTACTGTAAAGTTAGACCCTTTCATGTGGTGTGGGGTTAACTGTAAAGTTAACAGATTCTCCTGAGTCAACAATTCAGCTATCCTGCAGATGACCGTTTATGGAATAAACGAGGCGTTTGCCCAGGAACGTTGAGCCAAACAAAAGGTAGCTAGGAGAGACATTATTAGTGTTAATGATGGCACCAACAAGGGGAAATCATGACTGTACTAGTAGTGGTGTGGAAATTTACCAACATGCAACTAGAAGGTATATAAGGAGACTTTACAAAATAGACACTGACTGATGACACACACCATGCCTCAGCCTGCCCATACGCCACAATGTGGCTTCATATCGATGACTATCATTAAAACTGCTGTGTTCACTGCACTGATCTCTGCCACTGGATACATTAGTGTTGGTTAAAGTATGCTATCATCAACTTTGTATACCTTTAAGATAAATTTTACACCTTGCTAGGAGATTTCTCAGACTGTTTTGTCACAGGATTGGAGTATTGAGACTGGGAAGCTTATACAGCCATTTAAAACTATTCTGCATGTTTTCTCACAGTGTCAATCTGTTCTCTCCAATTTGACACTTGGCCTGGTTGGCGCCCTCCCCAGGTGGCACTGTCCAGTTCTCAAAATTGCATTCATCTCATTTGCTCTTTGTCCTTTTTGCTTTACAAGACATGCTTCTTTGTTCTTCTATTACAGGCATCTGTGAAATGTCTCACCTTTTCTGCTCCAGTGTCACCCTTACTTGTTCAGCTATACTTACTCCTGATCTGTGTTTCTTATTCAGGATCATTTTCCTTCTCTAAGTTCCTCTGCTAGGTTCAGCAATTTACTATTCCGCAAACTCCAAATTTCCATCCTTTTTTTTATCAGCACCTTATTGTTTTCATGGAGCACTGGAATCAACTCAAACAAGGAACACAGATAATAGAATATGTATGTACTAATCACAATAATAACAGCATAGGATTTTGGTAAGTTGACGATGGTTGGGCAGCAGGTGCCTGCCAAAGCTACCACTCCCCTCATGAGCAGGACGGAGAAGAGAAAACAGTTCTGTGGGTTGAAATAAGGACAGCAGATCACTTACTAATTATCATCATGGTCAAAACTGACTAAAATTGGGGAAATTGGTTTAATTAGGTCAAAGCAGGTTGAACAAAAGAAATTAAGAAAATAGATTATATAAACTACTGAATAAAGACAATTGAGAAGTTACATATTAAGAAACAGCAAAACTTAAGAACTAACAAACACTCTTGGACAATGTCTCAGCACCAGAGAAGCAGCTGGCACAGCTGCAGCAACTAACAAGGACTCTATAGGGGTCCGGAGCTGTAGCTGGAGCAGCAAGTTAACTACAGCTGTTAGGTCTGGTATGTGATAAGGGTCTTGACAAACAACTGTGAAGGGTCTCTCACTTAGACATTTTTAGTTGATGAATATCTGTATAACCAATGCTATAAATTGTGAACAACCCTGTATGGTGATGCATATGTTTGGACTAGCTCTCCCCCATGCTGCCCAGCACTGCGATAAAGAATGCCTGCTTAATAACATTTTGCTACTGTTATTGAGTTTTCCTGCATTTCAGGTGCATCTCAAGGTTAATGAGAAAACTACCCCTTACCTCTTCCTTCTTCCCAAGCTCAACTCCACTCACGAATTCTGTCTCCTCCCCACCAAGAGTATCCCTGCTCCATTGTGGGATCTCTCCCACAGGATGCAATCCTCCATGAACTGCTCCACTGTGGGTCCTTCCTGCAGGCTACAGTTCTTCGGAAACTGCTCCATAGTGGTATGCTCTGTCAGGAACAGACTGGTGCATTGTGCGTCCCCCAAGTCCTGCCAGCAAACCTGCTCCAGTGTGGGCTCCTCTTTCCATGGCTCCACAGAAGCCATGTGCTGTTCTGCCAGGAGACCACACAGGTTTCCCACGGGGTCATAACCTTCTTTGAGTGCATCCACTTACTTTGGAATGGGGTCCCCCAGAGTGGATATCTGCTCCACTGTGGACCTCCATGGGCTCCAGAGTCCCACTGTGATCTTTATCATAGGCTGGAGGAGAATCTTGGTCCTAAGATCTATGTTATATAATTGAGGGTATCTTCCTGTAACAGTTACTAAGTGCTTCAGTACTCTGTGATGAATTCTGTTGGCATAACTTCAACTGGCATTTCAGGTGCTGATGGTACAGAATTTCTATGCTCTTTTCTACCTGTGCTTTTGCTAACACAATTGCAGTGTTCAGCTCTGTTACCATATTGGTTGTAAACAAGTATGTTTTTTATGAAATTGAGCAAAAGATCATAATTAGAGAGGATAAAATTATTTCACTGAGGCAATGGGTATTTGGAACTTTGTTGGAGTTCAAGACATTAGTCTGTCCAAGGAGATGACTTAGAAGCTGGAAGATGGATTCCCCAAGTTGCTAAAAAAAAATTACCTTATATATGGTTTTACAACATATCACAGAGATACCAGCAGAATATATGTGGTGTATGCATGCATCAATATATTTCTGAATATGTATTTTCTCATTTCAGTATGTAAAGCAAGAAAAAGGAGCTGAATTTTGATAGTATAGACACTAGATATTGACACTTAAGTGAGTGTAAATAGATTTTCTGGAGCTACACAGATTTTTGGTGTCTGTACAGAGATTTTAGTAATTTTCTGCATGCACATCATGCTTCAGAAAATTAGCTTTATATTAAAGAAGAGACACTAAAAAATTGTAAAAGTAGAAGGAATTGTAGTGGCTCATCAATCGTCCATTCTAACATGGAAGCACAGAACTATTTAATACTGAACATGTTTGCTGTAGTTATTCATAGGTGGTAACACTGATTGCATTAACTGAAGTATTAGAACTAAATTGCATCTCTTCTGTACATCTCAGTGAATGCAGCGATAGTATATGCAGACAGACTCCATTTGCAACACTATGGGAAACTTTAATTTGACTTTAAGAATCTTAAGAAGCTTCCATGTCTGGAAGCTGGTAAATGCTTTTGTTATCAAGTCCATGCTTGACTTTTACTGATGTATTCAGATTAAAACAACTGCATTTTAATATGCGTGTTTTAGAGCAGTTACTAATGCATTCACATGCTTCCTACCTCTTCTAAAATGCTATGATTTTGGTAACTAAAACATTATTTTTTGCAAATTTTGGCTGAGTGTAATTTCTTGTGAGGTTAGACAGTACAGAAACAAATTTATGTTGATAAAACAAAACTAAATGGCATATCTTCATTCCATTTAATTTATAACCTCTCTTTCTACCATAACAGGAGAAGATTTGATTAAAATAATGATGGAGGATTTGGGGCTGCTGTGTAATGGTGTAGCGGCATAATTAAGAAAATGCACAGAGGCATCAAAATAAGTCACAAAGACATCCTTTCTGAGTTTATTTGTGTAGTTCCAGAAAATATCATAACTTTTTTCTGGATAGTAAGGCTATCTATTTTTTCCCTGTGGACTGGTGAGTTCTTTTTCTATGTTCATATTTCACTTATGATGTGTGGTCACCACACCACTTCCTCAGTCATTTGTACTGCTGAAAAACAGTGCCACTGTAGTCTGAATTGCATTTTGGATACATAATGAATTTCTAGTTGGAAAGCTGGAGAAATCTCACGTTTCGAAAAATAATTTTAAAATAGCATTCAATGCTCAGATTTGCCTGGTCTTAGAGGTGATTCTTGCCATCACAGAATTAAAATGGTAAATAATTTCTCACCTTATAAAAGTCAAATGCATCCTCTGCATTTTCATTATTCTGTTGCAATCCAAATATGATTCTTCCATTCTCTAAGACTTTCTCATCACTGTGTGATCAAACTATTGTCTGGAAAGGAAAGGTTAAATTTATCAATAAAAGTTTGCTACCAGCACTCAAAATAATTGAACCTGTGGGAGGAACAAACCCTGCTTATTTTTTTTCTTTCTGTTGCTGTTTCAATATCTCTATAAAAAGCTATTTCAATAGGTTTTGTTCTGTGGTAGGATCTTTTATGAACCATTTATCCCTTTTGCAGTTCTAGAAAGCCAAGTAAATATCCTGAAACTACCAAGAGTACTTGCAGGTTTATTGCAACAAAGTATTTTCACAAAATCGCAGACCTCAGTATATCAGCATCTTTTAGGCATGGTCAAATTAATCTTTAGTCATCTTTAATTGTGCATTTTAATGAGACTCTGTTCAGAATCTTATTTTGATATCCAAAAAAACCCAGAAAGTAACACTGACAATAAAGTGGGTGTCTGTGGTTTCTAGTCATGTAGTCATGGAGTCTTGTCCTAGATCATATGGGGTGGGTTTCCTCAGTTTTCACCCTCATGGCAAAAAACTTTTTCCTAATATCTAACCTGAACATACTCTGCTCCAGTTTACAACCATTGTCCCTTGTCACTATGTGCCCTAGCAAATAGTTTGTCCTAAGCTTTCCTGTAGGCCCCCTTCAGGTACTCATGGGCATCTATGAGGTCTTCTTGCAGCCTTCTCTTGTCTAGAATGAACAACCTGCTCTTGTAGGAGAGATCATCCTGATCATCCTCAAGGCTCTCTTCTGGACCCTCTCCAACAGGTCCATGTCCTTCTTGTGCTGAGGGCACCAGAACTGGACTCAGTACTTCAGGTAGGGTCTCATGAGAGAGGTTGTAGTAAGTAAAGTCAGTTGGAAATCATTGTATTAAGTACAAAGTCACTAGAAGATGTACAACTAAATGCTTCAAAAGTACATTAATGAGAATACTACCTACTGGACTGTATACCACCCTGACATTTTTAGACCATAGTGGATATTTTTAGTGAGTTTGTTAATATTAATGAAACTTTATATACTTCTAAGTATAGTAGAGTCTTGTACACAGAAATCATTAGATCAAGTTCTGAAACCTGTTAATAAATTCTGATACTTACTCTTAGTAGTAATGCATCTATGGGTTGAATGGTTTAATCAGAAGTTTGTCTGCTCGTGTCTTTTATATACAAGGACCACTGTTCACTTCCTATATGTTTTTTAATTGCAGCTAGTTCTCATGAGCAGTATGTCAGTTTTTTACCCACTCAGTGTCATGCACTGAGGAAAGCTTAAATTCAGCAGGACATTTAGCTACATCTTCAGTGTAAAATCTGACTTGTCCCTGCAACAGGGCAGTAGTATCCATACTGAGCTCTGAAAGAAACAAACATCACAATCTCATGCACATACACATCTTGTGTATGTGGCCACATACACATTTTCCATTGAATTTTAAACCTTCAGTTCTTCACACACGTTCAATATTTCTGAAGACATGTTTCAAATTAAGTAACGGTACTTGACAGGAAAAAGAACAGTAACAGTAAAGAGCATGGTGTTGCAGAAATAATTTTGCTTCAAAATGTAAACATTTTAAAACATTTTTAAAGAAAAATGTATTTTTTTTCAGCTTTTTCAATTTATTGAGTAGGAATAGGACTTAGGAAAGTATCTTATAGTATCTTGTCTGTTCAACACATTTGAAGAGTTTCAAGAGCCCTCTGTTCATCAGTGTCATTTTACCTGAGAAGAGAAACAGAATAGCCAAGATACTCCCACCAATAAAATGTCTAAGAGAGTATCTGAAATAAAAAAAAAATCAACACACTGACTTATCCTGTTTTGATGACAAATTACTTATCAGCTTCTGTTTATCAAAATGAGTTCCAGTAAATGATTACAATTTGACAATAGTACATAGAAAGAAAAGTCCTCATTCAAAAGGACTTATTTAGATACCTGCCATAAATTTCATGTTAGTATGGAAGAATTCTTCTTACAGAGATGCCATAGTTTCCTTAACTAAGAAAATATTTTTTAGAAATGTTCTTTACAGATTTAAATAAAATTGAAATACATTGTCAAAATCTTAATCTCCCATATGAAAAAATGTTCTTGTTTACTGCTGCATGTGTAGGCAAAATTCACCTCAGCAGCTAAAATTGTGCATTTATTACTGACTTCTTTGTCGAACTTCCACGGGACACATTATATCTTGTAAAGATTTCTAAAGTTCTTTAAAGGACGGAAATGTGGTTTTGTGGCAATATTGTTTCAAATAAGAACCATAGTGACCGGATTTGTTGCCATAAATCTTCATAATCTTTTCCTGCTGGGTACCATGCTGGGGATTATGCACTTATATAAAGCTGAAATTGTTACTTGTAGCCATTCATTACATAAGTTCGATCAGTAAAAGATCATTGAGTTCCAACC